>JASIRB010002186.1:0-54854 GCA_030323885.1 Branchipolynoe longqiensis | reverse complement strand
AGTACCAATGCAGATCGAGACCGCGAAAGCCCGCATCCTTTGCTGCCTCTATTACGACTGCCAGCTGAGCCGGCATTAGTAATACCTCTGTCAACATGCCGCGCTCCAGCTGCATCACCATCCGATGGTGCAATGCTCGCTTTGATACGTAGTCATCCACCACACTTTCCAACTCCTCCACTGCCAGCCTCACTCGCTGCAGCAGCGCTAAATCATTGGAGACTGCCGTCATCTCCTCGGCTTCGTCCTGTGCTAAGGCTATCATTGATTCCACTACAGAAACATGCTCCGCTAATTGCAGCTGAATATTTTGTGTTCTATTCATAATGGAAAGCATATGCTCTTGGTTATGCTTCAGGGCTTGCGTATGTAAACTGTGGGTGGTAATAGCCTGCTGCACTTTGTTTAGTTGTGCCTGGCTTACCGTACCAACCAGCCATGATGCCGCCACCCCTACTGCATTAACCAGTCCCCTCTTAGGCCGTTTAGTAGACACCTGCGGAACCTCAGCAGGCTCTTGCCCTAACCTGGCCTGCAGGACACTGAGTTTCATTTCCCAATGATGAATATTAACATACCACTTGTTCATAGTCAATTTGTCCACATGGTCCCGTACGTGTGAGACCCAGTGCTCCACTGGTGGTCGGTTTGGGGGTGTGATCAGTACCACCACCTGACACACAGCAGACACTGTCCTCACTTCTCCTTGGCCCCTAACTAGGACACCATCTTTCTTAAAGAGGTCGGTGCTGCTGCACAGAGGCAGGCAGCACCAGATGACGCCTATGTGCCAGTACAATGACCACATGGTAGAAATCGACTTGAATATAACTTCGTAGTTTCTGGATGATATCCCTCGAGGAGATCGTGTCCCGCAACACTATGTGACAGTGAGGCTGGACAGATCCTGATATCAGTCCTAACTGCTATATTCGACAAACACTTATGTGGTATTCTTTTGAAAATCCAAACTGCTGCAATCGACTGGACACTCCTGAATGCAATCCAATTGCACCCCGGAGGTTCCCGAAGCAATAAAACCCAACTTCCGTCTAAAAACAAGCCTTAGCTCCCAGGACGAGCACTCAATGAATCTTCAACTTATCGTACTTTTTGATTGCTTGGTGGTATTTCCTATCACACCGCTCACCGCTTTGTTCAGTTCAAGTCCTGCGTCACCCTCCGACGTGTATGGTCCTGTGCACTAGCAAACACTCTCCAGCTTCCGAACAACGTCTGGATGACTCTTCACAAAATCAATGATATTTGTTCACACTAATCAGTCGTGGACTGACGGTGTGTGCTTCTAACACACCGGCCTAGTTCAAGTCCTGTGCCGTCTTCAGGGGTGCACAGTCCAGGGCACTAAAGGACACTTCTCAAAGTTCCAACTTCCAATGTTTTTGGTCTCAACACAATTTATCACCTCCTACCTACAGTCTACTGCCTCCTCCTGGAACCTCCACAGAACACCTCCACACAAGCAATGCAGGCACGCTTTGCTAAGTGCTGCTCCTGTGGGTCTGGGATGGTTTCTAGCAGACTGGTTTTCCCCCGGGTGTGAGATCGCAACCCTCGGGTGTTGTAGCTCTCAGGGCTTGCTGGAGGTGGTGGGGGGCGTTTAACCGCCCCGGTGACAGTCCGTTGATATCCCAACTCACACGTCGCGTCAGGCGAACTGTTCAGCCGGCTCGCAGCAGGCGAAGTATTCAGCCGGGTCGTCTCAGGCGAAGTGTGCAGCCGGGTTGCAGCAGGTGAAGTATTCAGCCGGATCGCATCAGGCGAAGTGTTCAGCTGGATCGCATCAGGCGAAGTGTTCAGCCGGGTCGTGTCAGGCGAAGTGTTCAGCCGGGTCATGTGAGGCGAAGTGTTCAGCCGGGTCGTGTCAGTGGCGGGTGGGTTGTGGCTGGTTGCCTCGGTTGCGTCCCGTCTGGTTACCATAGGTTCGGGCCCATCCTGCCTCACCACCTGCCTGGGTCGCTGAGGGACAAAAACAGGGCAAGACACACAAGTACCGCTAGGTGCATTAGTCACTCCTTGATTGCATTCCACATTCACACCTCTAATCCCTTTCACACCTTTGTCACTTGAACTATTGTTCCCATTGTGTCCCACTTGTTCTGTGTTCTCTGGCCTCCCATGCTCCCCTTGTAGCTGTGACTTGTTGCTGCGTGTCACCATTGTATGTGTGCTTAACCACCCAGCATTTCTATTTCTTTGCCCATGGGTTAATATAGAAGTGATTAAATCCCCTTTTCTTTCTCTATCAGCCAATTTCACCTGATCTCCCTTTACACTCTTTTTCTATTTTCTGGGCCCCCCACAGAATCAGCCCTGCTAATTTCTCTGACTGTATTATTTGAATGTGTACCCAACTGCAAATAAGCTGGTGAAATATAGTAGACTACCCCTGCCATACTAGCACATGCATCTTCTGTACCCAACCACCTGGGCTCCTCACCATTCAGGATAATGCTCCTATCCGTGTAGGACAGCACAGCATCGCACTGCTGCATGACATCTGTCCCTATCAGGATATCATGCTCCAATTCTCCTACTACACAAAACTCACACTCAGCTCCCCCCAGGGTGACCTTCCCCACTCCCCTTGTAGGAATCAAATGTCCTGAAAGTGATCGAAGCTTCAACCCCTGCCTGAGTTTACCTGTGGCATATCCTCTCAATTTGAGAGCATTGTATACTTTACTCTTTATCATACTTTAACTGGCACCAGTATCGATTAGACCTGAATATGAAATTCCGCCAAATTTCATCTTGATACATGGTCTTCGATCTGCTGCCTTGCCTAGTTTTTCATCTGTACTGGACCTGATCTCGCTAGTACGGTCAACCATACCTGCTTGCACCTTCTCCTCCTGGGTAGCCACATAATCACTGTGATAGTTATGTGTACAATGACTACACCTGACCGTATCTCTCCCTGGGCCCTGGTGAGACTGTTGAGGGGCGCGCCCCATTACCTGACGTGGCGCCCTCCTTCTCTCACCTCTATTTACCTGGTTATTTGTGGGCAGTGTTGGTGCAGTCTGCACTACCACTGTTGATGGTGGTGCTGGTGCCATTGCCAACTGTGCCTGTACTGGTCGCTCAGTGCGTTCTACCAGCATTTTCCGGAGGCTTTTGATCTCCCCCTGGAGTGTTTTAAATGCAGCACTATCTGCACCAGCCCCACCTGGCTCCACCCTTGAGTGCCCTTCTACAGCCCCTATCTCCATGGATACCTCCATCCTATGAGCCCCAGTCAGCCTGCCCCCTGGCCCTGCCAGGCCTTCCTCATTCTCCCTGGCTACAGACATGGCTGCCTCTAGGCTAGCTGCCCTGGCCAGGCGTACATTCAGCCTGACCACTGGCTCAATCAAAGAGTCCTCAAACTTTTTAATTACCATGCCATGTACTGCGCCCAGCTTTCTTAGTCCTTTCTCTGGCCAAGCCCTCTGTACCGCCGTACTGTATCGCATACAGTACGCCGACATCAGCTCCCCTTTCTCTTGCTTTAGTGTGAACACTATATCAATTAGGGCAGTGGCTTCCCTGGCTGTTAAGAACAGTCCTACCAGGCGTTCCCGGACCTCCTCCCATGAGCTATTCTCATCATCTTCATATACGGAGAATATGACCTCATAGAGGTTGCCCTTAGAGTGACTGAGTGCAAACTTCACTACATCTGCCCCTCTGGCCCCGGATACTCTACCTGCCCGGCCAACCTGCTCTACCCAGCTCCTCAACACTCCCAGATCTGAACCATCCACAGTGGCTATCTGTCTTCCCTGGTCCTTAAGATCCCGCACAGCTCTCTCCTCTAACTTCATTCGATCTCTCCCTAGCGCCAGGCGCTCCTCTCTTACTGCTCGTTCCTCCGCGATCCTGGCCTGCTCCTGGCTAGGTCCAGCCCCATGCTCCCTGGTTTCCCTGAGCACTCTGGCCTGGACTTCCAACTGTCCAGCTGCATATTGAGTTAAATATAATAATTTATCCCCATCTGCTGGTATCTGTCCTGTTGCCACCCCAGCTGTGAACCAGTCAGCAAACCCCCTATTCAATTCTGCCTCTGCCATTGTGCTGTCTGTACTGACACCTGGCACATTGCCCCTCCTTCTATCTAACTCACTGGCCCGGGCAGCTCTAGACCTATCCACTTTATTACTTTTATTCACTTAAAGTTACTTTAAGCTAAAGTAAAATATATAACAATGACAAACCTCATAAGGCCACTTCTCATAAAGCTGCAACCACTGTGTTTTAATATAACAACTTATTGGGTGATACCAACTGGATATTTTTAATTTAGCATCCATATAAGCATCTAATCCTAATATGACTATATTCTTCAAACAGTCCCAGAATGCTCAATTTTTAGAGTTAACTTGCCCTAAATTCAGTCACTAATGTACCAGAATGTCTTGAATAGAGTCAGCTTTCTCCATACAACTCCACCTGTCTGTGCATATATTCATAGAAATCCTATCTATATGTCGACACCAAACACCATATACCTCGATGTACCGACGTGCAACTCCCCTAACTGTCGATATATTTAGAAAATAATTATATATATCGACGTGCCGATGCACAACTCTCCTAACTATCGATATATTTCAACCAAAATACACATCGACGTACCGGCGCACCACTCAACTCTGTCGATATATTTCAAATAAATATAAATCGACGTACCGGCGCACCACTCAACTCTGTCGATATATTTCAAATAAAACATACATCGACGTACCGGCGCACCACTCTGTTGATATAGTTCAAACAAAATATAAATCGGCGTACCGCCGTACAACTCTCACCTAAGCTATCAATATATATCCAATCATATATATATATATCGATGTACCGATGTACAACTCTGTTGATTTATTTCAAACAAAATATAAATCGATGTACCGCCGTACAACTCTCACCTAAGCTATCAATATATATCCAATCATATATATATATCGATGTACCGATGCAAACTTTCCTTTAACTGTCGATATATTTCAACAAAATATAAATCGACGTACCAATGTCCAACTAACTCCCTTCTCAGTTTACACTCCCCTACACACCCACAGACCCCTGCCGGCCTGCTGCGCGCGGTGGGTGTGCGCCTGCTGCGCACGGCCTCCCTACACACAGTCAGGGTGGGTCTACTGCAACAGCCCCCACTATGTTAAAGCCGCATACTCTATTGAAAACATAGCATTTCTCAAACCCAAAACAATTATCCAGGTTTGTTTCCGCACATTTATGTCAGGTACCTGTGTGTTATTAAATATGCACTGTCTCCTGCAATGGACTACCAAGCCCCATTGGTAGAGCCTATTCTCTGCAATGACTGAACTCCAAACCCTTGGACTATGCCCCTTTAATTTATGGTGGGTGTGCGCCGCTGCTGGGTGCAGCCCCCTATCTCACACACACACACACACGCACACACATACAGTCCCCTTGAGTCCTTTGATTGTTGGTTGTGTAATTGCTGGATGCAGTTACAAAGGGTGGGTCGCGTCACCACTTATCCCAACACCCACACACTCAGACTTAATGACCCGTGCAGGCAGGATGCAATGGTGGCTGGCTTCTTTGATTTCCTGTCACTGCTTGGCTCGATACAAAGGTTGGGTTGCATAACCGCTTGCGTCATCCCTTTGTGGATTCAAACAGGCCATTTCCCCGCCAAATACGTTATTTGGACGCCAAACGCGTTATTTTCCCGCCAAATACGTTATTTCGACGCTTAACACGCTATTTTACCAATAAAATACGTCATTTTACCATTAAATACGTTCTTTTAGCATTAAATACGTTAATTTAACGCGACACACATTATTTTAACGCGAACTACGTTATTTTAACGCGAATCGGACAAGAACTGACTGAGCTCCGAATTTAATAATATATAAATTTCGCTCAGCCTCGTGGTTCTGGCGGCGTCGCGCATACACACCGACAAACCGAATTTCGTAATATATATACATATATATATCGATCTCGCCGAGCCAGACACCGGGCTGCGCTAAAATGTGGTTCTGGTGGTTTCAACTTACAACACGTATACACAACGGTCAACCAACTTCAATATATATATATACAAATATACATATAAAATCGCTCTCACTGGGCACCGCACGGACTCGCCGAATTTAACAATATATAAACTTATATTATTCTTTACACCGAACTGGCGGCGTCGCGCACACACACAACGGCCTTCCCGAATTTCAATTAGTTTACATATAATTCTATATATCGGGCCAGAACTGGACGAAAAACGGACTCAGCACACACAACGTGATCATATATATGTACCATTTTAAATTGCTCTTACTGGACACAGCACGGACTAGCCGAATTTAATAATATACACATACATATGCACATATCAAATTTGGTCGTACCGAACACAGAATGCACTAGCAACCTAATCTTTCTAATTTTTCTTCTCCCTTAGTTTCTCACC
Source organism: Branchipolynoe longqiensis (assembly GCA_030323885.1). Taxonomy (NCBI): domain Eukaryota; kingdom Metazoa; phylum Annelida; class Polychaeta; order Phyllodocida; family Polynoidae; genus Branchipolynoe; species Branchipolynoe longqiensis. Next base: position 48,382 of record JASIRB010002186.1, on the reverse strand, counting down.
CAAACTGTCATGGTCTACACATACAGAGCATATATATCAACGTTCATACATTCAACTACCTTCTTTTTCATTTTATGTATTGTGTGAGTGCAGGCAGTGTGTATGCCATGTGGTTGTGTTTCCTTCCGCTGTACCTTTGTTCACATACATATATACAAAATATATATATCAAATTTCACACTCACCTATATATCAACACATATATATAGCCACACATTCCCCTTCTCACACATCTCGACACACATGCATCAACACACATATATCAAATTTCTCACACACCACAGAGCTTTCAACTTTGTTACAAATAGCGGTACAACAGTGTCTCACCCCCATCTCGATGCCCCAGCGTCCCAAAACAAGCGGTGCATGCACAAAACCGGGCCCTACCTGACCATCGATGACGTTCGCTTGCGTCGTCATCACGGGTGTTCTTGTCGTCATCACGAGTGTTCTTGTCGTCATCACGAGTTCTTCTGTCATGTCTGAGAATCGTCTCAGAGCTTCGTCATGGTCACCACTATAATATTTCTGGATGCCCGGCCACGTTTGGGACACCAGATAATACCACAGAAACTCTCCCCTTCATATCACTTGTCTATCAACTCATTAACCAATGCTAAGGAAGAATGAAGTCAAGACACAGATAAACAGTGGAGAAGTTGTGCTTTACTAACACCAACTCCTGTCCACCTACCAGTGACCTATCATCCACACCCCTTGCCTTCTAGCCACACAATATCTCATTACTACTTTAGCCTGTATAAAAAGCAGTGCCTACAGCCCATGGGACAGGAGTCCTATGGCTGTGTACACACTCAATTAGAATAGCTGAATTTTGATAGCATCAGACAGAGTGTCTGGGGTTCCTGCTCAAGAGTAGGTGTGCCTCACTCCAGAGCCAGGAGTAGAGTGATCTCTCTCCAGGGGGTCTGAAGCAGAGTCTAGAATTAAGATCTTGGTTTGAGGCTAGTGTGGTCAGAGGGCCAATGGGATGCAGGTGACTGGGCAGTCCCCAGCCAGCCAATCAGGCACCTCCACAGTCAGGGTGGGTGGCACCCTCCCCCAGTAGGGGTAGCTGTCACTCAACCCAGCTGCAGGTGGTGCCCTGTGTGTATATGCAAATTAGGCTGGTGGACCAGCCCAGTGGTCAAGGCAGGGGGGGGCAGGTAGTTATACAGTTACAATAGATCTCTGTTAAAATGGTCTTTTCTCCAATTGCACTCTTTATGGATGCATAGAGAAACATTTCAACAATCATGTACTGCCTCTTATATAGGAACATCTCTTCATTAATCTCAGGCATAATATATGAACATATATTTCACACAGCTTATATTATGTCATAATGGGAGTGGGATATTATTACTTTTAGTTATATAACATAGTCCCCACTCCGTCGCCCAAGACTAATAATGCTCTCTGCCAATATATAATTCTTAACCGAAAATCCGTATATTTTTACAATAGGGTTGGTTTGCACCCCTACTGCAGTAGTACGGGGTGAATATTATATCTACATCTGGAGATGATGCTTAATGTGAAAAAGCCTGAGGTTAGTGTCTCTAACATTAGGGTGGACATTTCAATATGGCTCAAGGCTTCTTCATATGAAATTCGAAAGACGCCACGTCTACTACTCACAAAACTGCTACAGATATCAATAATGTATGTAAACAAATAGCTACATTGTGGGGTACCGGGTGTGGTGGCCGAATCGGTAGAGCGCGGGCTTCACGTTTGGGAGATCGGGAGTTTGGGTCCCGGTCGAGTCAAACAAATGACCTACAAAATTGATACTTGTCGCTTCTTAAGGCCCTGTCACATTACGGCGTATGGCGGGGGCGTATTGAAAACCTACGTAAGTCCTGCGAATGCCGGCCTATGATGACCTTTGATGACCTATCGGGTGTTTTTTAGCGTATGTGTAACGTATGAGGAGCGTACGTGGAGCGTACGAGTAGCGTATGAGAGCGTATGAGAGCGTACTGTGACATTTTTTGACAGTTTTGATTGGCATATGGAACCTATGCGTTGCGTATGCGTAGCGTATGCGTAGCATATGCATAGCGTATGGCGGCGTATGAGTCAATATCGATGTCGAGAGCTATGGCATACGCTTTGAATACGCTGTGCATACGCTGTACATACGCTGTGCATACGCTAGGAGTACGCTCCCATACGTAACTCGTAGGCTATGCGTACGCTACATACGAAAGAGATATGCCGGTGAAGCAAGTTGAGCGTATGCGTAACCTACGCCGGCGCACCCCTAGCGTACGAGGAGCGTACACCGGCGTACGAGGAGCGTACACCAGCGTACGAGGAGCGCACACCGGCGTATGAGTAGCGTATGAACCATACGCTCCCATAGGTCGAGATTTTTTTAGCATGCACAAACAAATTTGGACGGACGGACGGGAGAAAGCGTATGGCGGCATACAACGGCATACGCCGGCATAGGCCGGCACATGATGGCCTATGAGTAGCGTATGAGTAGCGTATGAGTAGCGTATACGGCGTATGCCGACGTATATGACGTAACGCCGCTACGCCGCCATACGCTCCCGCCATACGCCGTAATGTGACAGGGCCTTTAGCCTGGTTCTCATCATTAATAGGATAGGGAAAGTAGTGGTTATGTCAGTGTCAGGATAATGTGACTGAGTGGGATATTGGGATATGGTGCCAGCATCCTAATTTCCCAATGGGGCAGCACTATAAAGTTGCCATGAGTGTGCACTGTCGCAAGTCGGTACCCGTCGTGATATGACCTTAAATGTTGCCAACACATAAAACTCCAACAACCAACCATACCTACATTGTGGGGTAACAGGTTTAACTGTGTGGAAATGGGGTCAGAAGACAATTGCACTGAATAAGAGACACTCGCATTGAATTTGAACTATGTTGTATGTGACTTCAAAGAGAACTGCACTGAATGCAGATTAACAGGCACACTGAGTAAACTAACAGACAATGCATTAGATATCGGGGAGCAGACAGACTGTTGAATGTTTGCTAGCAGACAACTACGACTGTGTTGAATGTGCGCTTACACTGTTACAGACAAATTGTGTTAACAGACAACCAACTGCGTTGGTTTATCTGGACGTGGCCGAGTGCTGCTCTGGCCTGCTATCGTTTTGCAACGTGCGATGGGGTTTTGGGCAATTTCCAATAAAGCTGATGATATTGCGCTAAATGAGGTGGTGGGCTGATATGAGCGAGGATGATGGTGCATGCCGGGAACCCAATCACTGTCTGCCACCAGCCACCCACCAGCTTCCTGCAGCCGACAGTGAGTGCCCCACACCAGACTACCTCCCTGCCTCCCTTCCTTCCTCCCTCCCACTCCCCACCTCTCGTTCTCTCCCTACCTCCCTCCCTGCCTTCCACCCTGCCTGCCACCCCGCCTCCCTTCCTCCTTACCCCCTTCCTCCCCTCCCTCCCCCTTCCCTTCCGCCCTGCCTCCCTGCCTCCCCCTGCCTCTCCATGCATCCCTCTCCCCCCCCCCCCCCCCCCCCCCCCCCCCCCTTCCCTCCTTCGCCCCCTTCCCCCCTCCCACCCCCCTTTCCCCTTTCCTCCCTCGCTCATCCCTTCCCTCCCTCCCACCTCCCCCCATCTCTGCCTCTCTCTTTGCCCCCCCTCTCTGTCCCTACATCCCTCCCTGCATGCCTCTGTCCCTGCCTCCGTCCCTGCCTCTCTCTGCATCCCTATTTATCTACCTCCCCCCCTCCCTTCCCTCCCTCCATCCATCCCTCCCAAAAATGAAGACACCACTGATCATGCGCAGCGTTCTGTATTAGATTGTCACGCAAAGTGAACTCAGTTGACGCAGCATAACAATGGGCGCACTGCATAAACCATTCACTGACCTGCAACTACACAGACACCCACTGCGCATGTGCGGCGTTACGTATTATATTCGTGCAAAGTGTCACCTAGCAATGGACACACCACACAAAGATTCAATCAGCTGTCGCATCTGTAATTGTCGTCAGGAAAGTGCTGGAGAAAATGCACCTGACTTGTGTTAGCCACCAACGACCTGAAGTGCAGGGTGATGGGGAGAACTATATTTAATTTCAACCTAGGGAAGGATGTTAACATCGAAGATGCCCTTAAATGCAAATGTGGATGTCAGATTATTTTTTACACATGTCTTCTACATAATCAAAAAGGCAAACATGTCAGTGACATTATTTAAGATATCTAAATCCAGTTCTTTAAAGTAATCGTATCGATGTACTACGAATAGAGATAAATATTCATGCTGTTTTAAGCCAAAATGAAATGTCGACATGTCAAGATAGTGTAGTGGTCTGCACTGACCTCTCAGGCAAGTAACCACATAGACAGGTAGGCGTGGGGAGCATGTTGATATCAGGGAGCCTAGGTGGTGTAATGGTTAGCACACTGGCCCAGAATGCAAAGAGATGTGGGTTCGAGTCCCGCTCTAGGCACAATATTTCCCATTTTCATCACCCCCCATGACACTGGTGCCGTGACCAGGATCCTGTACAAGCTTTGCGCTGTATGGTTGTTGAACCTACCCTGTGTATTTATGTGTTAGTGCATTGCCTATATGTATGTAATTGTAAGCATTACAAGACTTACAATTCCAGGGGGACGAGTGTAGTGGTCTGCACTGACCTCTCAGGCAAGTAACCACATAGACAGATAGGCGTGGGGAGCGTGTTGATATCAGGGAGCCTAGGTGGTGTAATGGTTAGCACACTGGCCCGGAATGCAAAGAGATGTGGTCTCAAGTCCGGCTCTAGGCACAATATTTCCCATTTTCATCACCCCCACGACAATATTTTAAACTAACTTGTATTATTTTTAATAATAATAAGAGTGATACTTAAATGAAATATGTGGTCATAATAATGTTCAAAAATAAGTAATAATATAAAATAAGGAAAATTTTACCACCCCAAATATTCATTTTATGACAGAAATTAGTCACATCATGTTCTAATTTGGTATACATAGTCAGTGAACCAACAGTACACCTGATTCCTAATCTTTTTATTACTGTTTCTGGCGATATGAAAGGCCTTATCTGGAGAATGCTTCCCCAGTGTTAGTACTTTACACATCCACTGCGTTTACACTGTTTACAGCCACTGGAACATCCGTGATTTGGTGTCAATGCGATGTCAGCAGACACCCAACCTTTTAAAACAATGTTTTATAGACTTCATTGAAAATGTGTCGCTTTTGTGTGTGTGTGTGTGTGTGTGTGTTTTAGTGTGTGTGTGTAAATAACTGTTGTATTGCGTTAGTTTGAATGGCAGCAGACGACATTCGGCTAGCTGAGTCTGTGGCGTTGGGCATGTTATGATGGTAATCAGGCCACGAGGGCCAGCCGCTACAGGATGTCGCGTCAGTCGAGCTCTCATCACTTTTGGATTAGCTATCACGAGAGCTGGACGTCAAAGCGCCGCCCAGTGAGATGCAGGGGGGAGGGCGCTCGGTGCACCCCTGACGATGACCAGGGTAGGCGCGCCAGGCGGCCGGTGGAGGTAAGTAGGTGGCCGGCCGGCCTTCGGACCTGGTTACACGAGTGTGTGACACTCGCTAACCAGAAGACTTTACATGGTAAAGTAGTGTACAAGTCGGCGCACTTTACACTTTAGCGCTTGTGCTAGCCGCCTATGGGCTGGCAGGATACCTGGTGCCCGAACCAGTAGAAGCCAAAGCTAGCTCAGGAAGCTACCTTCTGTGTGCCTCGGACACAGGGCTTAACCCCCCCCCCCCCCCCCCCCCCCCCCAGCTGGCGTCCCGGGACGCGAGCACTTGGGGTGGTTGGGGTGGAGGAGGGGCTAGGGAGGGGCGTGGCCCCCTCCCTCACCCGCGCTACCACCCTTGCTCCCATGAACTCCTGACCCGCCCGGTACGCCGACCACGTCGGTTCAGCCGGTGGGTCACGGGGGGAAGGGGGGGGGGGGGCCCAGAGGTACCACACCTGGTGGGGTCACTGCGGACAGGCCGAGGTGTCTATGAGCGATAGCCGCGTGAACGATAATTAGAGCCAAGCGCTCAACCTAATTAATTAACCCAACCCGACCTTGGTAAGGCAAAGGAATTATGTAACTAAGACGGACGGCCGATACCGGTGAAGGGTCAGTCGCACCTTTGGCACCAAAGATGGCACACTACATGTCCCGATCGCCATCACCGGTCCTCCAACTGGAGCCGACGGCCGAGGAGGAAGACAATAGGGCAGCCAGCATACTAACAGAGTTTCTGGAGGTCGCCGAGAGGCAGAAAGGGAGCCCCGCAGCCACAGGCTACTTTCCGCTGCCGCATGAGTCGGACAGAGGGTCAGAGGCCAAGATGGAGGACAGGGAGCCGGGAGCAGACACCCCGACACAGGACAAGCGGGGAAGCGAGGGAAGCGCTGCCCTGATGGAGAAAAGGGCACCGTCGCCCGGGCCAGTGGTGACCTCGGAGGAGCGAGGCAGGAGGCTGGTGCTCGCCTCCACCTCACCCATTTACATGCCGCCTCCACTGGGGGGATTGCACCAAGGACTGAGGATGGTGGTAGCCGATCTTACACACACGTTCAGCCCACCGCCAGACCCTGCATGCGGGGACCAGTGGAGGTGTACCGGACTACGTGCCCTCACCTGTGGCCGCGCTGGTGAGGCTGGACGTCAGAAGGGCGGAGTTACAGGCAAAACTGAGGGACAGAAGGGCAGGTTACTCGATCAACTGGTCCCAGGGACCTGTGTCGCTGGGCTCGGAGCCCCAGCATCCCTCAAAGCCAACAGTATCGGCGGTAGCACCACCAGACACGGAGCATGTAAGGAGGTCCCTCCCCTCTGCTTTCAGCCCACAAAAGCAGAGGGCGCCACCACCGTACACGGTGTCAGGGCCTCTGACACCAGGCAACCATGTGAGGGTGGGGGGGGGAGGACCCCCTGGGCCTAACCGACTCTAGGCGAGCGACGGTAACGGGACCGATGACCCCGGGCCCGAACCCAGCGCCGGCCGCAGCGGGCAGGGCGGAGCGTACGGCAGCATCCTACCTAGAACAATTCATCCCGGTGGAAAAGGTACCACTGGATGCGGAAGGCCCTAAACTAGCAGGGAACACAGCAAAACTCGTAAACACACTGTGGGCCTTGCCCATGACCAGGACGGTGACCGCAGAGCTTTACGCGACATGGCCCAGACCGGCGAACGCGGAAGGGCTCCACAAAACATGACTGAACCCGGAGATCGAGGCCACGCTCAAGGACAAGGACAATGATCCAGGGTCAAGGACAATGACGCAGCACTGGCCTCAGCGCAATGGGGCGTGCAGTTTGCGGCCAGGCCACTGGCGCGGGCGCTGGACACGATCGAGACCGGGAAGCCGCTGGAAACGAAAGAGCTGGTGGCCTCCCTGGTCACAACGATGAAGATACTGGCCAGGACGAGCAACTCACTCCTGACCATGAGAAGGGACAATGTACGTCCCACACTGCAAAACCAATTGAAGCCACTGGCCAAGAAAAATGGAGGACATGGGTTCAAATACCTACTCTTGAAGGATCTCACAGGCCAAGTCACAACACTGGAAGCCAGCAGGAAGACGGCCAATACGATCATGAGGACGCAGGGCGCCAGAAACACGGCACCCAGGAATTACGGGAAGTCGGGAAACTACAGAGGCGGCATGGGGAGGAGCCCCCAACAACAACAAACCACCCTACGGCACCGCCTTGAGGAGGCGAGAGCCTACCACCGTCCAAGCGGGGGAAACCAAACACGCCCACACCGAGGGGCTCAGGGGCGGTCGTCCAGCAGCCACCGGGGGCGAGGCGGACGACAATAAACGTGAGTACCACTCCTGTACCCTACAGAGCAGGGGGGGTGACTGGTAAAGCTCCAGAGTGGGAAGCCGTGACCAGCAACCACTGGGTCAAACAAATGATCAGAGGGGTGAAGCTTGAGCTAACAGGGGTACCTTTCCAGCCACACGAGCCGGTGTCTAGAGACAAAGAGGCAGGTAGAACGCTGGGCAATAAGGTGGTAGATATGCTACAACAAGGGGTTGTGGAAAAGGCAGAAGAAGCAACGAGAATGTTCGTATCACACCTGTTCCTTAGGCCTAAGAAAGATGGGGATTTCAGACCTATACTAAACCTTTCAAAATTGAACGAATTCATAACCTACCGACTCTTCAAAATAGAGCAGCTCGGCACGGTAATGCAGCTAGTACATAGGGGGGGTTTGGCTAGCAAGCATAGACATTTCACAAGCATACCACAGCCTAGAGATAAGGGAAGGTGACCGAGATCTGCTACAATTCATATATGGGGAGACCAGGTACAGGTTCAGAGTATTGGCAAACGGCCTTAGCTCGGGACCCCGGATTTTCACAAAAATAATGAAAGTGGTGATGAGTTAGCTGAGAGAGGTGAACAACATTCTGCTGTGTTTCTATATTGATGACACCATCATCATCGGCAAAAGGCAGGAGGAGGTGAGCTATGCGGTGAGTGTCACACTAGAACTACTGACCAGGCTAGGGTTCACAATAAACCAAAGAGAAGTCAGTATTAACACCGACCAGACAGATACAGTTCCTCGGCTTCAAAATCATTACACCACTCATACGGGTAAACATCCTAAGCAAGAAATGTGAGGAACTAATAGAGTGCATTAGGGATATACTACATAACCCTAAGCTAAGAGTAAGGGACCTAGCCACGGTAGTGGGGAGACTGGTAGCCACAGACCTGGGCAATACATGGGCTAGGATACGATCAAAGACAATCGTACGATCGCTTAACTGGTACCGAAAGGAGTACAAAGGGAACTTCGGGGCACACTGTATCCTAACAAGAAGGGTAAAAGATTGCCTGGTATTCTGGATGGGAAACCTGGACAAGACACACAGAGACTATGTGCAGAGGTCTGTGGATGTATGCGTGTACACAGACGCCTCATCACACAGGTGGGGTTACTACGATCAAACCTACAACGCACACTATGGTGAGCAGTGGGACGAAACGGTGAGTGAGGCAGTCCACATAAACGTACTAGAACTAAGGGCGGTTAGGCATATGCTAGAACACCAGGGTGAGAAGCTGAGAGGGCTCCATGTAAGGGTATTCGCGGACAACACTACCACACTAGCATGCATAGGAAAAGGGGGGTCGGCGAGGTCAAAGCCATGCCAGATGGAAGCAGAAGCCATATGGGAGATCACAGAGAACCACGATATACTACTCACAGTGAGGCTTCGAGAACTTAGAGGCAGACTGGGCTTCCAGACAGTTCACTAATGCTGGCGAGTGGGCACTAGATAGCAAGATAGCGTGGGGGATCTTTGAAAAGATGGGCACACCCGATACGGACATGTTCGCCTCCAGAAATAATACCCAATTGGTTAGGTTCATATCAAGAGAGTTCGATAACATGGCGGTAGGCACTGACGCATTGTCACTCATTTGGTGCAAGACTAACGGTCTTTTCTTTCCACCATTCAGCTGCCTGTCCAGAGTCCTGAGGAAGATGAAGGATGAACAGCCGAAAGGGGTGCTGATCGCCCCGGATTGGCCCACACAGCCCTGGTACCCGCTACTACGAGAGCTAGCAGGCTACCCAGAAGCACTACGGATGCCGGTGACGACCGGAACACTACACCTGAAGGGAGATAGAACGGGCGATCTTCCCTCTGGCGGACAAGATGAGTCTGATAGCGGTCAGACTCTAAACGACATGTTCATGACTATGGGAATGAGCAGAGCCACGGCCGACATACTGACAGCATCGTGGGCAGAGAGCACCAGGAAACAGTACACGCTGGTGCTAAGGAGGTGGGCCGCCCATTGTGAGAGGACCGGGACGAATGCAAAGAACCCTACTCTGAACGAGGGCATAGTGTACCTGGAAAAGCTCTTCACAGAGGGGGCAGCCAGGTCAACTATCAAAACAGTACGCTCTTTGTTATCAGCATTCGTAACGATCGGAGGTAAACCATTTGGAGAGCACCCACTGGTGGGAAGGTTGCTGAAAGGCATAGGAAACCTAAAACCAGGGATCCCAAAATACGAGGCGGTTTGGGATCCAGCCCAACTACTCGCCTACCTTAGGGAATGGGGGCCCACACAGGAGCTGGATACGGAGAAACTGAACAAGCAAACAGCATGCCTGTTCCTACTGGCAATGGGCCAGAGACTACAAGCGCTAGGGCTAATGAAGCGCGGGGACATTCAATGGGCAGAGAACAGCTGCACGCTGCGGTATTCCACGAAGCTCAAATCCAATGATCCGGTGAAAAACCCACTGATACTGACATTCCAGGAGTACGAAATAGGCGAACTGTGCGTGTACGGACACTTGAAAGAATACCTGGGGAGGGCAGAACTAAAAGGGGCGGAACCCGCGGTGTTCGCAACCATGAGAAGCCCACACGTGGCGGCTTCACAGGAGACCCTCTCCAGGTACATGCGAGTGACCATGGCAGAAGCGGGGATCGATATGCAACACTTCACACTGTACTCCTGCAGGCATGCGTCGACCAGCGCCGCACTCAGGAAACAGGTCCCTATCGCAACCATCCTCACAGCAATACAAAGTAGCGACTGGCCCTTGTGGCCTGATTACCATCATAATATAATATTCTGCTATTAACATGCAGCAGAATAGGGATTATTATGGTAAGAAAGAGGCCACGAGGGGCCAGCGGCCCACCCTATCACTCACTTACACCGCCCTAAAACGACCGTGCACCCCTATTGCAGAGACGACAACAAATGACGAGAGCTCGACTGACGCGACATCCTGTAGCCACTGGCCCCTTTCTTACCATAATAATCCCTATTCTGCTGCATGCTAATAGCAGAATATTATAAACCTGGCGACTCGCGGGTCATGACCGACTTCAAGCAGCGTGTGTCACGTGCTTAGGGAAAGCCGCCATGCCAGAGGCCAAGTTAGGTGTCAGCACACAAAGTGCACCCGCCGCCGTCTCAACACTCGTCTCCTGCAAACTCACACGCATGCGCACGGGGACAACCGCATAATTACCAGCCTTAAGGGCGCATTCCATATACGCGTAATGCGTAATGCGTTATGCGAATGCCAGCATTCCATATACGCGTAATGCGTATTGCATTATGCGTTATGCAGAGAAGTATATAAAAAGTATATAAAAAGTGAGTGTGACACTGTGTCTGTGTCTCTATGTGTGTGTCTGTGTCTCCGTGTGTGTCTCTGTGTGTGTCTGTGTGTGTGTGACTGTGTCTCTGTGTGTGTCTCTATGTGTGTGTCTGTGTCTCTGTGTCTCTGACAAAGAGACACACACAGACACGTATACACACACAGACACACACAGAGACACACACATAGACACAGAGACACAACACAGAGACACACACAGAGACACACACACACACACACACAGACACACAGAATGGGACGGTCCAAACATGGCCCAGTTTAGCTTGCTTGGAGGGATGTTAGGACCGTCCCAAATATGAAGACTGCTTCCTAACAGGTCCGCCGCATAAACCTATATGTTTGCACCGTCCCATTTTTCATATTTCTCATAAAGACCGTAATTATCAGTCGCCTCCTCCAGCCTTATATCAATGGACAAATGCAACTGATGCTTTTCTGTTCGCAACACCTCGTCCCGGCTGTCTGTAATTATCAGTGGCCTCCTCCAGCCTTATATCAATGGACAAATGCGACTGATGATTTTCTATTCGCACCACCTTGAAGACTGCTTCCTAACAGGTCCGCCGCATAAACCTACATGTTTGCACTGTCCCATTTTTCATATTTCTCATGAAGACCATAATTATCAGTCGCCTCCTCCAGCCTTATATCAATGGACAAATGCAACTGATACTTTTCTGTTCGCACCACCTCGTCCCGGCTGTCTGTAATTATCAGTCGCCTCCTCCAGCCTTATATCAATGGACAAATGCGACTGGTGATTTTCTATTCGCACCACCTTGGAGAATGCTTCCTAACAGGTCCGCCGCATAAACCTACATGTTTACACACAGAGAGACACACACACAGACACACACACAGAGACACACACAGACACAGATACACACACAGATACACACAACACAGAGACACACACACAGACACACACACAGAGACACACACACAGACATAAACACAGACACAGAGACACACACACAGACACACACACAGAGACACACACAGAGACACACACACAGAGACACACACACAGAAACACATATATGAGAAATATGAAGAATGGGACAGTGCAAACATGTAGGTTTATGCGGCGGACCTGTGAGGAAGCAGTCTTCATGAGAAATATGAAGAATGGGATGGTGCAAACATGTAGGTTTATGCGGCGGACCTGTTAGGAAGCAGTCTTCATGAGAAATATGAAGAATGGAACGGTGCAAACATGTAGGTTTATGCGGCGGACCTGTTAGGAAGCAGTCTTCATGAGAAATATGAAGAATGGGACGGTGCAAACATGTAAGTTCGCACCACCTTGTCCCGGCTGTCCGTAATTATCAGTCGCCTCCTCCAGCCTTATATCAATGGACAAATGCGACTGATGCTTTTCTATTCGCACCACCATTACGCATTACGCACCGATCGCTACATGGACCGATCGGGATAATGAATTTCTGACGCATTCGCATTCGCATTACGCGTGTATGGAATGTACCTCATAGCTTTCAAGGCTTTTCGATTTTTTGTCGCATTCGCATTCGCATTTGCATTACGCGTATATGGAATGCGCCCTTTATTAGGTGGTATATCACGACACGCAGTAAATTGTTCCATATAGATCCACGACTATCAAGATCAGATGTGACCGGACGTGGTGACTAAATCGGTAGAGCGCTGGCTTCTTGTGCGGAAGGTCGGGAGTTCTAATCCCAGACGAGCCAAACCGATGACTTATAAAATTGATACTTGTTGCCAACTAGCCTGGCGCTCGGCATTAATAGGATAGGACAAGGACTGGTTTGCACAGTGTCAGGATAATGTGACTGGGATATCAGGTCATGGTACTGGCGGCCTGGTCTCCCAGTGGGATAGCACCATAAAGTGGCCATGAGCACACATTGTCCTAATATGACCTTAGATATTGCTAGAATGTAAAACAACAAGAAACAATGCTCAGAGGTGGCCATAGAGGCAGTTTGTATGTTTGGAATTCACTATTCCCTAATAGGTACTCCTGATTAAGTATAGTCAATGAGAGGGGAAGGGTTTCTAATTGTTCTCCTTCTTTGATAAGATCTGGTAAAGTGCCGTAGATCTGGGGCCGTATGCAGGAGTCGGTGATATCAAGGAAAAAACGGTGTTTGGCCGGAATTCCCGTTTAGCAGGAAAAAATGGTATGCACGAGTCAGTGATAGGCCTAACACCAGAAGCTTAAACTAAGTTAAGGTAAACCAGAAATTTAGCTAGTTTACAGTGGTGTAAGGTATCAAATATATTCAATGGTGTCATATTTAACAAAGTTACATAGTCAAATAGTGAAATTTTATTAAATTAACCCTAAAATCGAAGCGAGTTTAACACTGCCGCCGCAAAGGCGGCAATATTAATATTGTCGAACCGATGAATGCAAGCAACTGCCACCGCCACCAGTATGGAAAGCGATATTAATATCGCCACCGATACGGCGGCAGCATTAATATTGCTTCGAATTTAGGGTTAATTTAATGAAATTTCACTTATTGCATATGTAATTCTGTTAAATATGATAGCATTTAATAGATTTGAGCCTAATATATGACTACAGACGCAGAGGGATTTCCCCGATCTATAAATAACTTCATGTTTAGCTATAATGTAAGTGCTATGCGCTCCTGCATACGACTTGACACAGTTCCCGATGTTGGTAATAGCTAAACGGTAACAGGCTGTAACACCAAATGCCGCTAACACTGACTCCTGCATACGGGCCCAGGTAAAGTGTTGTAGGTAGAATGTGTTCAAACGAGTTGAGCTGTTGTTGGCGATCTGGCTTCTGCTTTGACATGGTTGTGATTTGTGAACGACTCTCATGAAAGACAACATTCCAAGACTAGGGAAAAGCTGCTGAAGTTCCAAAGGAATTTCGTATATCTCTTTTGAAAATATGTTCATTTCTATTGAATAATTATGAACTTGAAGCCCTCTTCATATTACCTATATAACTCACGATGCCAGAGACAGAATTAGTGCAACATACAAACCTTTATTCACAACCGTTGTTTCATGTAATTTTTTCAATACAAAATACAATGTTATAACTTTAATCAAAAAAGTACAGCTTCTTGGTTATTACAATAAACCTTTTTCATAAATACACTACATTTTAACTCCACAAACAGATTTTACTGTACACCTTTAGTACATCCATGTTACATATGAAAATTAATGTTTTTATTTTTTTAGTACTATAAACATTGTATTTCTTTATTTTTAAGCCAGGTATACTCCTTTTACGGCCAACTCAGGCAATGTTCTCTATATATTTTTCAAAATAGTTTATAAACGGCTCTTTTTTCTCTATTTTTTTTACTGTTTAGCCTAGATTATTTTGTAGGTCATCCAAGTTGAAGCATCTCAGACACTCAACCAAATAAGGTAGAGAGTGTCTGAAGTGGTTCAGTAAACGCCTTTCTATTCATGTAATTGAACAACGTGTCGGTCCTCCACTGACATACCTCCCTGACTGCTCTAATTGACCCCCCCCCCCCTAGTGTACAGGCCTGAGCCCCGCCCGTACATAAGGTATGTAATGTTATCAATTTAGGATTATGATGTCCCGCAAATTCCAATGCTATTCTTATATCTTGGAGTAGGGTAGCTCCAAGCAGAGGGGATCCATCTATATTCAGGAAGGCTGAATCCTGAGGACCGACGGTCGTCACTGTCCTGTACGCTTTCCAGATGTGTACCAGACAGCAGATCGAGCCAGGAACACATGGAAGATCTACCACATATACGTCTTCTCCTGATCTCGCCGTCTTGGATGATATCGACTTCTGACTGCACACTCATGTTGACCATGCGGTGCTGTCCCACTGGGACACTAAGAGACTGGGCAATGGCACCATGACCTGATATCCTACTCAGTCATATATCAAGCCTCATATTGAACAAAGGAGTCCTTTGCCCTATTAACAGAGTGGCAGGCTAGGTAGCGACAAGTATCAATTTTGTGAGCCATTGGTTTGACTCGGTTGTGGATCGAACCGAGACCTCCCACACAGGAAAACCAGGCAGTACTCAATTGAGATAAACAAATTCTGTCCATAGATGATGTGTTGGTTTATTTGTTTGTTGTTTTTATTGATCAGACGACATCATCTGTCGCAAAAGAACACTGAAAGCATTGACAATTATAGACACCTCCTGTGGATCTTCTAGTGAGTCCCGTGGAAAAGAACGTTCAAGGCGCTGACAGTATCTGAGGTATAGAATGCACTCTCTGAGATGTGTTCTAAGGTATTGATAACAATAGCGATCAGGTATGGGACCCACTGTCTGATACTGATAGGTGTGCAGTATAGTTTGGCTTTAATGTTGATAAGAATTAGGTAGAGAGGGTGCTGCTTAGCAAAATCTAGCTGGGTGCGGTAACTTTTAAACCCTCTTTCTCTCTCTCTCTTGAAGATTCATACTGCCTATCATGGATAAGTCCCGATAGACTTGTTTTCACCATTAGGTAGTTTGTCGACAGAAAGCCCAAACCTACACTTTTGCCAAACCAAGGGATTTTTAACCTCCCACACCACATCGACATGGTATGAGAGCAACTGACCTTTGATGATGCTGTAACTTACACACAGTGGGGGAAATCTAAATTGGCAGAGGTGATGGCATGGGGAAGCTTCCACTCAGCCGAGAAGCAGTTAGAGAGTCAGCTTCTGACTTGGGATTATTACTTTGATTGACAGCTTGTCCCCTGCTAAGTCAGTACTAAATCACTGACAAAGCAAGGAAGATGTTGGTTCGGTGGTTATAAGGTGGGCAGATGATTCTCATGTTTACCACTACGGGGAGTAAGAGTATAATAGGGTGGATAGCACGATTGCACGGTAGATCTTACCTTTGACCTGAATGGACACATGGTGGTTGTTCCAGAGTCTTTGGCGTAGTCGGCCGAAAGATGCGCTAGCCTTGGCCATCCTCCTCTGTATCTCAGCATCAATGCGTCCATCACTTGATATAGTGCTTCCGAGATAGGTGAATTCCGGAACAGAGTTCAGCTTGTTTCCGTCAACCATGATCTCCTCCTCGGGTTCTTGTAGAGTTGGGTTGGTACAGCACCTCCGTCTTCTTGATGTTAATCTTCAGGCCAAACTTCTTTGATGCATCTGAGAAAGCGTCCACTATTTTCTGGGTCTCTTCAGCAGAGTGGGCAACCAGTGCACTGTCATCTGCGAATAGTAGCTCTCTCACCAGTATCTGAGTAATCTTGGTCTTCGCTCTGAAGTGTGCGACATTGAATAGGTCAGCGCTCTGTCTGGACTGTATATAGATGCCATCCCCCATGTCTCGGAAAGCCTCGTCTAGCATTGCTGATAGGAAGATGGAGAAGAGCGTGGGGGCCAGTACACAACCTTGCTTGACCCCATTGGTAACCCCGAACGATTCCGAGACTTCCCCTCCAGCACTAACGTTCACCATCATTCCTGTATGTAGAGCCTCGATCATAGTTGTGAACTTCTCTGGGCATCCGTACTTCCTCAGTAGCTGCCATAGCCCGGTCCTCCCGACTGTATCAAATGCCTTAGTGAAATCGACAAATACCATGTACAGTGGTCGGTCCTGCTCAATGCACTTTTCTTGTAGCTGTCGGAGACAAAATATCATATCCACAGTGCTCCACAGTGCTCCGGTTACCTCTGAAGCCACACTGTGACTCCGGAACTACACCAGGTGTTATGTGAATAGATAGTCTGTTGAGGAGGATCCTGGCGAAGATCTTGCCTGCTATGGAAAGAAGAGAGATTCCTCTATAGTTCCCACAGTCTGTTCGATCACCTTTCTTGTAGATGGTTACAATGCTGGCATCCTTCCATGCTTGGGGTACAGAACCCTCCTCCCAGGCATTGGTGATTAGTTGGTGCAGTCTGTTGAACAGATTGTCTCCTCCGTGCTTCCATACTTCAGCAGGAATTCCATCACCCCCAGGTGCTTTGCCATCTTTCAGGCTGGCGATTGCTCTAGCCATCTCATCCATGGTTGGAATCTCATCGAGGCATGTTTTGGTAATGCGCTGCTGGATGTTGTCCAGAGCTTCGTGATCTATGTCACCAGGGACGTTGAGTAGCTTCTGGAAGTGTTCACTCCATCTTGCCACAACTCTCTTGCTGTCAGAAAAGGTCTCCATTCCATCTGTTGATTTCAGGTGAACAGGTCCCTTCTTCACGGGTCCCCACACTTCCTTCAGTCCGCTGTAGAAGCCCTTCATGTTGTTTCTGTCTGCAGCTCTCTGCAGCTCCTCTGCCTTCATTTCCCACCAATCTGACTTCAATGCACGGGTGCATTTTTGTAGCAATCTGCAGGCATCTTTGTATGCTGCAGTGGTGGATCTAGTGTTCCTGGTCTGCAACACTCTCTGGTGGGCTTGGTCTCTTCTGCTCATAAGATTCTGTAGCTCCTGATTGTTGGGGTCGAACCAGTCCTGATGTTTTCTGTCTGGCTTGCCGAGATATGTTTTAGCTGTGTTGTATACAACCTGCTGCAACGCTGCCCATTCCTCGTCTGCTGTTGGGCTTTCCTTCTCCTCCCATTGTGTGAGAGCGCTGTCCATCTCCCGCTCGAAGCTCTCCCTGTGACTGATGGTACTTAATTTTGCTGTGTTGAGCTTTGTCAGTTTATTTGTCCCTTGCCTGTTATGTTTTTGTCGTATTCTGAATGCCACTTTTTACCTTAGCATCTGGTGATCAGTCCAGCAGTTAGCTCCACGCATGGCTCGAGTACTGTGGATGTCCATCTTATCCCGGCACCTTGTGATGATGAAGTCGATCATATGCCAGTGCCTGGAACGAGGATGCATCCAAGTGGTCTTGCGTTCATCCTTCTGCTTGAACATGGTGTTTGTCACTATCAGTTCAAACTCAGAGCAGAAAGCCAGTAGGAGCTCGCCATTGGAGTTGTATTTCCCGATTCCATGTTTGCCCATGACCAAGTTGCATTGAAGTCTCCTATCAGCAGTAGCTTATCAGTGTGAGGGATGTCACTGAGCGTACTTGCCAGCTGGTTGTAGAAGGCCGCCTTGTTATCATCTGGGTTTGTCATTGTTGGAGTGTACACACTGATAATTGTAGCAAAGCTGTCCTTGCTCAAAGGTAGTCGCATCGTCATGATTCTGTCACTTACTGGCCGTGGCATTTCTGTCAGCTTTGTGACGATGTCCTTTTTGATAGCAAAGCCCACTCCGGCCTCCCTTCTCTCTCCTTCGGGTTTGCCACTCCAGAAGAAAGAGTATTCCAGGTCATTGAGACTACCAGACTCTGAGAACCTTGTCTCGCATAGGGCGGCAATGTCGATGTTGTATTTTGCCAGTTCCATTGCTACTAGTGCCATACATCTTTCTGGTCGGTCAGCTGCTTCTCGGACGAGAAGAGTTCTGACGTTCCATTGGGCAATTGTCAGTAGTTGTGTTTTGTTGTGTTGTGTTCCTCCTCGCTGATTTTCCGCTGTTGACGGAAGATGAGCTCGGGCAGCACGGTCCTTGGTAACCCGGGCGACGACCGAGCCAGTATGGTGTTTTATGTGGTTGTGCATTTCATGAAAGCTGCCTGCAAAAGTGTTGAAGTGCTGCTGGCTTTTGCAAGTTACCAGCGGCGCTCTCTCGGGGAGCAAATAGAGGTTTCACACCGGCAAGAACATGTCAAGACAGGCGCAAAACTATTTGTCCCTGCAGTGGCTGGTCGGGAGATGTTGGGAGTTCCATACATCAACCGCCCTTAATGCTGCCACAGTGACATGGTTTTCTGTTTAGGGTTTGCTCCCTTAGTCTTCGGTTCTGTCAAGAACCTGTACCACAAGGCAGTGGTTTACAACTCTGCAAGGCAGGGGCGTCAAATTCCCTGAGGTATTGCTATACCTGCAATACCTGCAATACCTGCATACTAGACTAGCCTACTCATATTTACATATCATAGGCTTGCACATGGTTGTTAGGCATGATATCTGGTTAATTTTGGCATGGTTACCTTACATTGGCAGTCCCGCTGGTGGGCTGTGACATATTACATGCCCCCTTGCAGTGCGGCTTAGTGGGGGTTTCCTAGCCTTATTTTGCACAGATATATTTTTTGTATGTTTTTAGGTCAGGAATTTATCGTTCCTTTACCGTTTGGGCATTCCATGCCTTGGCAGCCATTTCCTGTGTGCTCCTTTCTTGAGCTTTGATTTGGCTTCTGGTCTGCCTTCGTAGTGGTGCGTTATTTGCTCTAGTATTCCTTTGTGGTTTCGTTAGGCAATTGTTTTTGGTTCATTGATGCCAGTTTGTCATTTGTTAGGTTTGCTATTGTTTTTGATGTGGAGTGCAGTTTCCTGAAGCACCCTTGTCTTTCGTTTAGTATATTATTTTTGTCCAGGTGTTCATTATGGAACACTTTTTCAATGAGTTTGCCTTGGGTTTGTAGAATTTATATTGGCCTGTAGTTTCCCATGTTTTGCTTGTCTCCATTTTTGTGGATGGGGGTGATGGTTGCCATATTCCAGGCTGAGACAAAGCGCCCTTGTTCAAAGGAGATGTTGAATAGGTCTACCATAGTGGCCGGGATGGCCTGTTTGAGTATTTTTGAGGGGATTTCATCTATTCTACTTGGTTTATTTGTGTCTATGTCGTTTATTAGCTTTTTTAGCTCTGCTATGTCAGTTTTGCAGGTGGGGATTTCGTCCTGTACAGCTCCTGATCTATTTTCCCATTTTTTTTTGAATTTTTCTGACAGTTATTGCCCCACCATGGCGAAGTGTATATTTAGTTTATTTGCTGCATCTTTGTTGGTGAGCATTTTCCCTTCATTATCCTGGAAGTTTAAATATTCTTCTGTGCTTTTTGGGGGGAATAACAGGTCTACATTTTTTTTAAATTTATTTGTGTTGCTTCCCCAGTCTTTGTCTTGCTTTATTATATATTTCTTTTTTGCCATTCTCACTGCTTTGAGAGAGTTATTTCTGGCAATATGGTCGGCCAGTTTGTCCTCTGTGGTTTCTGTGTGCTTTGCTTTATCACCCAGTTTGCATTTGATTGTGATGAGTGTTAGCAGGTCATTATCTACCCTGTTTTTTTTTGTATTTTTATTTTCTTTACGGGACACATCTTATCAATTGCATTTCTTATTTCTGTGATGATGTTGTTCCAGTAGATGTCAAAATCATCTCTGTTTTGTCTGATGTTGTTTATGTTTTGGTGTAGGTGTTTTTTTAATGTATCTTTTGAGTAGTTTTTTAGGGCCCTGCCAATCTTATATTCGTGGTGATTTGTGCTTTTTAGTTTTTTCCTTGTTACATATATTAGCTTGTGATCACTTATACCCCAGCTTCTATTGCCCCATTTGGTGGCATAGTTTGAGTTGGTTAGTATTAGATCGATTGTTGAGCTGTTGTTGCTTAGCCTTGTGCTTACAGTGATGAGCTGTTGCAGGCCTAGGATTTTGATTGTGGTTTGTAACATTAGTATATTTTTATCATTACTGTTGTAATTCACATTAAAGTCCCCACATACATAGATTTCTCCATTTGTGGACTGTTTTATAGTGTTTATGCTATTTTCTAGTGCTTCAAGAAATAGATCTATTTCCCCTGATTGTAGTCTATAGAGGCTTGATATGGCTATATTTGCTTGTTTTTCGTTTTTTATTAGGCACCATAGTAGTTCTATGTGCTCATTTGAGAGGTTAGCTGCTTTTAGTATTTCGGGATGCAGGTTTTTGGTGTTTTTGCAGTAAATGGCAACGCCTCCACCCTTCTTTGTTTGGTTATTTGCATTGTTATTTTGTCTGTTGTTATGTACAAGCCTATATCCGTTTATATTTAGGTTGTTATTTTGGTGTTTGTCAGTGAACCAAGTCTCTGATAGTGTTAGGACATCTAGATTGTCTTTTTTCAGATGCATTTTTATTATGTGTATTTTGTTGGATGCCCTCTGGCAGTTTAGGTGGGCAAAGTGTGTGCCCCTTCCCAGTTTGCATTCAATTTCTTCTACCATACTTATTTTCTTTAGGATAGTGGTTGCTTGATTAACGCGAGTTTTGATTTTAATTTGAGTTTATTTTAGTTCAGTGATTCATGGGTTCAGGGCATATGTGTATTCAGACCATATGGTCCCTAAGAGTAGATGATAAAAATAAAAAGATGGCCTTTGGTATTCTTGTTGTCGGCTGTGGCCACAGTATTTTTCCAGGTCGATGACATTTTTCCAGCTCGCATATCACCAGTAGCTTTGTTATTTGCTTGAGTGTGTCGTATGCATGTGTGTATTCTCGTATCATGTGGTCGATGAGTGCCACTTTGGTTTTGAAGGCTGGCTTTAGGTCTCTGTGGCCTGCTTCGATCGTTAGGTCGCAAATCCCTGCCATCATGTATATTTGTGCCAGGGGAGTTCCGTTTTTGTACTTCCTGTATACAACACTCGTTATCCTGGTAATCGTCGCTCCAGGCACCGTGTCTACTACTTCTTTGTATTTCAGTACATCTTGGTGTTCGTCTTTCAGGTGGGTGGTTAGAGCCCTGACCCTTGAGTCTCCACAGATTACCACCGTTTTTTTACATTTTGGTTCTCGTTCGCTTAAACGACCTGCTTCTAATTCACAGTTGTCGCCGTAATTCTCTGTAGTTCGCAGGTGATGTGTTTTGTATAGATTCACTTGGACGTTCTATCGGTTGAATCTCTGTCGTTGCAGTTGATGGATTGTTTGTTTGAATTCGTCTTGTGCGGAAGTGGGGCAGGCTTGCTTGATGCTATTCTTTTCCCACCTCCTTTTTTTTTAATAGGGGGCGGGGTGAGCTCTAGTTCTGTTTTTCCCACCTCCTCTTTTTTTTTGGGTGGTGGAGGGGGTCGGGGGGAGAGCTCTAGTGCTGTTTTTTACCTAGTCGGTGCTCGACAGGATTTCCGTAATTTTTTGTAGGATGTCTCCCATTTTGTTTCTGTATCCTGGTTTCACCATTTCGCCTTCACAGGCATTGTCCAGGTACCTTCCTGAGCCCCAGTATGGGCATTTTGTGCATTCTCTGAATGTGCGTTCCCTGGGGCGTTTATTAGTTTTTCTTTGAGGTTTTCATTTTGTGTGAACTTTGCTCGAACGATGACCTCTAGTACCCTTTTCGTTGGTTTTGCACCATTCCCGGGTTCTCCATATGTGTTTGGCCATTGCCTTAATTAAAATGAAAGATACTTCAAAAGTTCAAAGTAAAGAAAAGGAGATTATTTTTTTTTACTAAATGTATTTTATTCAGCAAATAATGTCTTTTGTCAGCGCCAGAGCACTGGTCTTCCAGCCGTTAATTACAATTTGTTGGTACATAAATGACAATATCAGTTGCAATAATAACCACATGAAAAACCTGTTCGATAATAGAAGCATAATATAAATTGACTATTTGTCGTAATAGTAACTGCATGCAATTCCAGTTCAACATATGTATTATGCACTTGGTGAGCATGCATCAATAAATGTACAAGATGACTCTAGAATTGTCTTTAAACACTTCTTTCTTCCTTTGTTTTCTCTCTTCTCTTTTCAAAAAGATATAACATATCTACAATACACATATATATATACTATATTGCAAATATGCAAATCAGTGGATCCAATCACCAATACCAAATGCGGAAACCTGGCCATTTAAATTTTTTTTTTTGTTTTATCCCATCACGAGTGTTCCGTTCTGTGTGGCCTAATGATGGGATCGCGGTCTGAGATTGCAGTGGGGACTTACATCAGACAGGTTTTATGTCAATTTAAAGAAAAATTTTAGGTAATAGCAATCAACTTGGTGCTGCCCAACTTGGAGACCAGGCCACCAGCACCATGACCTGATATCCCACTCAGTCACAATATCCTCACACTGAGCCAACGAGTCCTTGTCCTATCCTAATAATCGGAGAATTGTACAATCCGGCTAGGAAGCGACAAGTATTAAGTAGTCATTGGTTTGGCTCGATTAAGGTTCAAACCCGAACCCATGGGTTCGCATCCCATGATCTACCTAAACGGGAGATGGGCGCTCAACTCATTTGGCCATCCCGTCTGGTGAACCAGCTTGGAATACTCACATTGAACACGCAACAGACCACACAAACATTTCAGCAATTAAATAATAAACGAGTGCCATGTGCAATTTAACTCACCTTTCAGCACACTACCGAGTACTCCACTGCCCTTCATCTGCTGGCTTTATGGTTATCGTGCTTGTAAAGCTATTACTATGACGTGTCGCTGGTATTTCCCATACACTCACACCTGCTTATC
Source organism: Branchipolynoe longqiensis (assembly GCA_030323885.1). Classification (NCBI taxonomy): domain Eukaryota; kingdom Metazoa; phylum Annelida; class Polychaeta; order Phyllodocida; family Polynoidae; genus Branchipolynoe; species Branchipolynoe longqiensis. The sequence goes on along the minus strand of JASIRB010002186.1, from coordinate 24,941 downwards.
GGTACTTGACCCGTCTTTTCCACCTATGATCAGTGTGATAACTGACCTGGTTTTCTCGATTATGACATGTTATTTTGATGCATGGGTGAAATTACCATAAAGACCAGTTCAAACGCAAAGGCCCACCCTACATCCCACCATCACCTTTTCAATGCGTATCTCACCTCTAGAAAGATAATCAGTTATTCCCCCCTACTAACCACACCATACTAGTCTAACATAGGTACCTCTCCGTATGTTTCTTTCTTCTCTCATCATGTTCTTTATCTGTCATTCATATTGATGCTTTGCTTATTGTATTGCAATTGTCTATTTATATAGTTGTAGATTTGTTTACTGTTTAGTGGCAATTGTTATTAGGGCTGGTACTACTCTATTTGCTCCCCGAGAGAGTGCCGCTGGTAACTTGCAAAAACCAGCAGCACTTCAACACTTTTGCAGGCAGCTTTCATGAAATAGACCGACTCATGGACGCAACTCTCACAGGAGAGAGCTAAATGGAGAGCGGCAGTCAAGTAATGAAAGCAGTCTTTGTCGCATCGCGACCGACAGCATGATGATGATGATGACTATGGTAGACCAGTGCATTAGCACTGATAACATGTTATTACGAGGAATAAAAACACACAAAATAAAGTGTGTGCTGATAGCGCTTCTACAGAATTGTACTAAATGCAAACCTCAAATCTGGACCAACCAGAGCAGCCTGTCTGCAGTATCATCAGGGATGAAAGGTTTCCACAATTTCGCAGATTTCCACGATTTTCTAGATTTAACGATTAATATTAAGCAACATGCCAAGGAATCAGGATGTATATAACAACAATTGGGTAGTTTGGATCCCATTCTTATATGGCCTTATATGTTGCTAGTACATAAACTCAAACAAGAACGAATTAGGTATTGGTGATAATATAGGTACAACAAGCATAGTTGAAACCTGACTTCCGGTATTTTTCCGTGATGCCCTGACAGTGCTTTATGGGAAAATGCCTGACAGTGCTATGGCGGAAAATCCATGTTTTCATGGAAATTCATCATTAATGTAATAATTTCAGCTTGATTTCCACATTTTTTGCCAGAGGCCACTTTTATCCCTGAATTATACTGTTGGATACGTCTTGCACGACTGGAAGTATCGTTAATATGGTCTAATATGTAGTCACGCTACGTAATAACGGGTTAGCGCAATTGCTACTGTGTGCAAGGAAGCATTAAATTATGACATGCGGTACATTAAAATAAGAGACACAACTAAACATGTGCAGTTTTAAATCACTTGTAAGCGACCTAACAAAGATGGCTGATATATTTCACCAGATTTATATATGGGCAGGTAGCGATTTGTACAGATGGTTAGCAGTCTTCCCACTGTCAGGGTTACATGGCTTGCCTATCACAGATTTATATTAAACTAGAGAAAGCTGCACAGCGGCTCAGTCTAGTTTGATATCACTCTGTGAAAGCCAACTTCTGTATCCTGAGTGGTGAAAATATCTTGTTAATTATTTATTACGCCATCCTAGTTTTATGTTTATTGTTAGTTAGCAATGCAAAATGTTATGAGAGTTTCTTGTGAATTGAACAAACGTTATCTGAGAGCATGCACATCGAATGCACTGTGATGACAAAGGTGCTATATGACGAACAACAAAAGTGCTATAGGACCATTGTAACGTGTTTTATGGGACCACTTGACTGTTATAGAGCTACCACATATTGTTATAGGACCACTACACAAGTGGTATGGTACCATTAAAAAGGTGATATAGGGCCACTAGAAAATAGGCATATGACCACTACGAAAGTTACAGGGCCACTCAAAAGTGTTATTGGACCCCTACAAATGTGTTATGTTATAGAATCACTAGGAATGTGTTATATAACCACTATAAAGGTGTCATGAGACCACTATAGAAGTATCATATAACCACTACAATGGTGTCATAGCAACACTACAAAAAGTGTTATGGAACCACTACAAAAGTATTATAAGAACGCTGCAAAAAGTGTTATAGGACCACACAAAAATGTCATTGGACTATTATAAAAGTGTCATAAGACCACTATAAAAGAGTCATCGGACTACTACAAAGGTGTCAATGGACCACTAGAAAAGTGTCATAGAACCACTACCAAAGTATTATCAGACCACTGTGAAAGTATTATAGGACCACTACACAAGTGTTATAGAACCACTACAAAAGTGTCACAATGTAGCGTCGGTGTTTGAGTCTGTGGCTATGTAGGTAGGCTAAAGTGATAATCAATACAGACAGGGAGAAAGAGAGAAAGTAAAGCAAAAGTAAGAGTGTTAGAGAGAGTCCAAGCCCCTCTGGTTTATTATATATAGTACATGGATTCCTGTTATAGGATCATGTAATTCATTCAACCAATAGGGAAGCAGCATTCCCACATCTTCCAATAGGGACTCAGCATTCCTGGTTACCATGACCACCACCAGAGCTGGTTGACCTGTGGCCACCACCAACCTAGATAAAAGATTCACCCGGTACTTGTAGTACACGGGTGAATACCAACCCTATATAAAAACGGTCGAAAATAGCGTTAGTATGGAACAACAAGTAGAATGCCTGGCACCAGTGTCAAATGGTTACTTATATCAGAACAGAGTTGGTGAATGAGAGAGAATGCAAAAAGACAAGATGGCGGCCGCAGAATGCCATCAATTTCACTTTTAAATCTTATTAAACTAGATATTATATTATATTTTTCAACTCAACGGTAGTGGGCTATCAATAAGACATATGTAAAGAATAAATGTTGCTTCTTAGATTGTGAAATTAGGCTCTGATTTCATTGACCCATTTTTTCGACAGCTTTTACATAGGGTTGGTTTGCACCCCTACTGCAGCAGTACGGGGTGAATCTTATATCTACCACCAACCCTGACCAGTGTACATTGACCCTTACCTCAGCAGAGAGCCAGGCCCTGAGTGCACTCACCCAAACCTGCCAATCAAGCCATATATATATATACATATATATATATATATACACAACATACATATACACACACAGAATAGTAATAGAGGATTTCCATGTCCCCCTTCTGTCGATTATCGGAATATTTTAAAATAGGACCACTACAAAGGTGTCATTGGACTACTACAAAAGTGTTACACAAGTGCTAGCAGACCACTGCATAAGTGTCATTGGACCATTACAAAAATGTCAGGATAACTACACAAGTGTCATTGGACCACTACAAAAGGTCTTGCAAAAGTGCTAGCAGATCACTACAAGTCTCATTGGACCACAACAAAGGTGTCATTGGACCACTACAACAGTGTTACAAAAGTGCTAGGGGACCTCTGCTATGGGGCCTGATAGACGATCAACGGGCCTCCAGTGTCCTCAGGAGGGCCATTTTAATGACCCACTCCCCCTGGCGGCCGCCCCTCGCCTTGTCCCCGTCTGATAACTGCTGAGCAGGTCGTGCTGGGCGGGTCACGCCTGTACTCCGGGGACACATACACCATGACAGCTGATATGTGTGGGGTGGGGTGCGTTACATATTTTAAGTTTGCGCCGAGATTCATAGTACTAGTAGGACCAACTATAAAAGCTATTGTGCCTTTACCTGACTACTTCAACCTTGCTCGTCCATTTAGTGTTTTGTTGCAAGCCCGCCATACATTTTAATTTTCTCTGCCCTTCCATTCTTCTTGTTCACCATCCTATTGTCTACTCTTCATCCGCTATTATTGCCTGCAACCTGCCCTGATACCTGGGCACTAGTCTATTGGCTAGCACACCTAGTACCACAGTGACTAACAAACTACTTCAGGACATGTGCAATAACATACACATGGTCTTACATATGGCTGGTTGCTTATTGGAGTTTTACGTCCGGGCAACATCTAAGGTCATATCAGGATGTCTACCAACTTGTGACAGTGCGCACTCATGGCGACTTTATAGCGCTGCCTCACTGGGAAATCAGGTTGCTGGCACCATGACCCAGTATCCTACTCAGTCACATTATACTGACACTGAGTTAATGCCGAGTGCCAGGCTAGGAAGCGACAAGTATCAATTTTTAAGTTATTGGTTTGACTCCACCAGGAAGCGAACTCCCGATCTTCCGTACACGAGGCCTGCGCTCTAGCGATTAGGCTACTGCGCCATGTCCTTATATATGTAAGCCTGAATGCACGAAAGGATTTCAAATAGGCCTCAGCGTTTAGCTTCAGTTAATTTAAGACGGGATGGCCGAAGGACTTGAGCATATGTCTCCAATGTTGGTAGGTCGCAGGATTTTAACCCATGGGTTGGAACCATGGCCGAGTCAAACCAATGACTTAAAATGTGATACTTGTTATCTAGCCTGGTTTTCAGCATTACTAGGATCGGGCAAGGAGCAGTAGAATGAGGAAGATCAATTGTTCGCGATTGAAATTTCCCTTGCTTTCTCAACTAATCTACAAATAAAAACAAAAAAACAATAAGAAAAAAACACTTAGTCTCGTTTGGACTATTACGTATAGTAGTAGTTTAGATCAATGCAAGATCATCTTCGGTTATATTATGATACTCGCCTGATTACTAGTCCTTCTAACATTTCTTACCTATCCATTGGCATTGTTCCTGTTAAGGTCGCGCATTCGATTCCCAGTTGTGTCAAACCAAAGACTTTCAAAATTGCTATGTGTAGTGCTTAGCCTGGTCTTGGACGTTACTAAGATAATGCAGGGGCTTGTTTGCTTAGTTTCGGGATAACCTGACTGAGTGGGATATTGGCTCATGTTACTGGTAACACAGCCTCGCCTTATGTCTCTAGGTGTTTGTTGCTTTGGGACAAAACAAACAAATTGATTCTTTGCTTGTTTGTTTGAGTTTTACATCGTGGCAACATCTCCGGGTTCGAATCCACGATCTACCAACACGGGAGACGGACGCTTTAACTCTTTCGGCCAACCTGTCTGGTGAGGACGGGTATCGACTTGTGTGACGGTACACACTCATAGTGTTTCCCCACTAGAAGACTATGCCGCCAGCACTATGACTCAATTTCCCACTCAGTCACATTACCCGTAATGCTGAGCTAACCAGTCCATGCCCTATCCTAGTATTGCCGAGCGCCAGTCTGGGAAGTGAGAAGTATCTATTTTATGAGTCATTGGTTTGACTCGATCGGGAATTGAACTCCCGACATTCTGCATGACAAGCCTGCGTTCTACTGATTCGGCCACCACGTCTGGTCCCAAACTCTTGACTCGCTTTGAATCTGGCCTATGCTGCCGACACGGCGTAAAGCAACCACCAATCAATCAATCAATCGATCAATCAATCAATCTTTCTAGATATATATTAAAGTTGCATAGTCTATTGAAAACATCACATTTTCAAAAGCTTAACCCTAATGCAAATCCATATAGATACTGGTGCAGTTATTAAGCATTTGATTCTACATGGAAGGCATAAACAAACAATTTGGTAGAAATTGTTACTACTGAAGCCTATGCGGTCAGAGTTTTGCCAAGCATGCCAACATTAATTTAGCATGTTTTCACTTCAAATATCTACTAAATTAGTCATTTCAAAGCAAAGTTACTTCAAGCTAAAGTAAGATGGATTATAATGATCAACCTAATACCCCTGTCACACTACGACGTAATGAGCGAACGTGAGCCTAACGTGGTGATTTTTCATCATTACGTTGATGTACGTTGGATTATGTTATGATGGCGTCATAATGACGTTAGACTGACGTCGAGCTGCGTCACATTACGTCGTATTACGTCGAGGTTTTGGACATGTTAAAAAATGTTGACGTAGCTCGAATGTAAGGGTTTACGTTCGCCGTACGTTCTGTTCATGTTCAGCGAACGTCAATGATGTTAAATGGACGTTAGGCAAACGCTGCTCACTATGTTCAACTACGTTCCACTATCTTGACCCACATTAAACCGGGTGGAAATGCCCACACGGCGTAATGGGAACGTCAGGAGAACGTCAGGAGAACGTCATGAGAACGTACATTCAATGTACGTTCAACGTCTCAGGATTTATGTAACGTCACATAACGTTCTTCTGGCGATGGAATAACGTTCATAACGTTCATAACGTTCCATGAGTGTAATGACGTTGTCCTCTCTCGTTGAATGACGGTATCACTACGCTTTACCGACGTTACGCTCTCGTCCACTACGCTGCATCCACGTTCAACTTGTGCCCAAATTTGGATACTACGCCGAGAAGTTCAACGTTCTTCACGTTCTCCCTAAGTTGACGTCGTTACGTCATAGTGTGACAGGGCCATAATATATTTATCTCAGAAAATGACAGAAACTGAAAAGCATCGGACTATGCAACTTTCGTACACTTTAGTGGTTATTTCACGATGTTATTGCTGTAAACACAAATCTACTGCGAACAGAGTAAAGTGGGATAGGTTTGTATTTGTCTCGTTTAAAAAATAAAATTCACCAATAAAGCTCTTCATTTTCTCCACAATTCGCTATTTCTACATGTTAAACTGCTTAACCCCACACACCATGTGTAATGTATCCTAGTATCTGGACGACGTCATCAGTACGTTCTAAATGAAGACAGTGTCAAACAAGAACTCACAGTGTCGATATCAACTTATATTACACCATGCACCTGGTGAATGTGGCTAATTAAGCAGTTGTCATTATCACTCACATAAGCTGATAATTACTCCTTTGTTTTGGTAATGGGCCTTTCGGAAAACCACTGCTGACTTCGGGATTAGTCTGTGTCCAACCCAGTAGGCACCATGGCACTGCTCGTGGTATTTTTAATGATCCACACTATGCATAGAAGACCATTAATAGCCGGTCCCCCCGCCACCCCCCCCCCCCCCCACCCCCATTGTCAGCTAATGCATTAATCTCAAATCTCAGGTACACTTTCCTAGTTAGCCATGTTCATTACTTGTAGCATTGGCTTCATTCAATATGAATTAGTTCAATGGTAATTAAGTAGAGGTACAGTGATTTAATTAGGTGATTCCTCAGGGGGAAAATGATTAGTGTCTAATAGAAACATTCTGAAGCTTTTTGTAAAATATATATTCAAGTGAATAAAGATTTGTTTGTCCAGCTCCGAATTCAAATGTATTTTAAATAACAGGATAGAATTCTAGTTTATGAACAATAGTTACAGTTTCTAGTGCCACACTGCAGGGGCAGTAATTGCAATCCCAATAGTAATGTGAGTACTTACCTCATCTTCCGAACACTGGAACTCCAGGCTCAGGAGAGAGGTTATAAACAGGCTTGGCCATTCTGAAATGAATCAGTTCTGAGCCAGCAGGTGGAGAGACAGCACAACCTCGACTTCCATTCCACGACCACAACTAAGTCATATACAGTAGTGTTAATATGAAATAATGATTATAAATATATAGAAAGTGACTGGTTTGGACTTGTGCGTTAAAATTATATGAAAATACCCATCAACAAGAGCACTAATCCAATTCGTTGGATTAGTAACCCCACATCTGACACCATGAAAAGGATTGACTCTACGCAACGACGTCTGTCTATCAAGTGGTTTATTTCCACCTCCCCCTGTGCGCTGGTTCCGGTCCGGTTGGTCGTATCCGCAGGTGACCAGTGGTACATACGTACACCTTACAGGTTTAGGTGCTATGCCTATTGAAAGATGCTACTGCCTAAATAGATTATTGAAGCCCTTGCTAGTGCCAAGATGTTCTTGGGTTATTTGTATGTATACATATATGCTGTATACAAAGTATGCAAGTATAATAACCTGGAATATCCCTCCTTTCCCCCAGCACTCACACAGTCCATGGACTGATGGAGTCTGAACTAGTCATCTCCTGCTCCAGCTTCTCCAACCTCAGCTCCGATGGTGGCACCACCACCCACTTCACACTGCAATCGTAACTCACTGTACCAAAACGGGGTGTAAAATATTCTGATATTAAGCATAGGGGGGAATGCAAATGTTCTATTACTGATCGATGTACGTGACCAGGCGCATGTGTGTATATATATATATATATATATATATATATATATGTATGGGATGGTGGTGCCTGAGTGGGATGTAAATAGACATAGTGGTGCTGGCAGGTCTGGGTGTGCATGCACTCAGGGCCTACCCCCTCAGCTAGGATAGAGATCACCACACTCAAAATTCAAGGTTGGTGGTTGCCATGTGGCCATACAGCTTGTGGTGGTGGGCAGACCACTGGTATCCATGAGGACGACCAGGAATGCTGGATCCCTATTGGTAGAGCCAAGAATGCTTGATTCCCATTGGGGGAAAAGGTGGGGTGACTCTACAATGGACCCATGTAACCATATAAATAATAAACCAGATGGCTGGACTCTCTCTTCTTTTTTACACTTTATACTCTTCCTTTCTCTTGTGTGTATTGTTTTCACCATAGCCTGCCTGCCTTCACAGCCACATATTCGAGCATTGGTCATAATGTTTGCATTGCTTTTGATTCGCGGCGAAGGAGGAGTGCCCTCTCCTCCTGCCTGATCGTTGAGTTACGTAATTCCCGAACCCCCCACCCCCCGCTCCCAGCCCTGATACCCGGGCCTGCTGCTGCCTCCAGTCGCCTCCAGTAGCGCTCCCCTGCCATAGCCTCCGTTTTGGTGGAGGGCTCTTCGGGGCTTCCTCTTCCCCGTTGACTTTCCTCTGATGAACATTGACTCCCCGATGCTACTTTTATTCTGTTCTTGATGATTTGATGTTCCCGATTAATTTATGATTGTACTTTGTTCATTTGCATTGCCTGTATCACTTTCTCCTCGGCTCTGAATAAAGTGCGCTCATTTTTCACCCCCGGGGGTTTCACTGTACATAAGTAAAACCAAAATGCCACTAGCATCTACTGAACCGCGAATAACGGGCGAAGACACTTTCAGTTATTAACAATTGTTCCACTACAAACACTACACCATCGATTTCTACGGAAAGTCTAAAATTACATGAAATAAGATCAATGCTGTTAGAAATGAAAACTTTGACAGAAAATAATTCAGCAAACATGGAAATGTTGGGTAAAACTGATCAGTCTAGACTGGATGCAGTCTAATTGTAATACCATCACCAACAAGTGTGTCACAAGAATTAGACCCTCACCCAATTTTACCTAATGCCCTCGATGAGGTAATTACTTCGGAGCAAGGCCAAGCAAATGAATACTGCCTATGCTTTATTCGACTAGTCAAGAGTCTTGGTTGTTCTTTAGATGGGAACACGTTTATGATTCAGATGAAGACGGAAAGAAAGTTATATTTTATTATGACCAAATGCGGTGGCTAAATCGGTAGAGCGCAGGCTTCCCATGTGGAAGGTCAGGAGGTCGATTCCCATTCGTCAAACCGATGACTTATAGAATTGATACGTGTCGCTACCTAGCCTGGCACTGTGCATTACTAGGATAAGGCATTGACTGATTAGCTCAGTATCAGGATAATGTGATTGAGTGGGAAATTGGGTCATGGTATTGCCAGCTTGGTCTGCCAGTGGGGCAGCACTAAAAAGTTGCTATGATTGCACACTATCACAAGTTTTGGCACCCATCCTGATATGACCTTAGATATTGTAACTTATAAGGGCATAAACTTTCAACAAACAAACTATTTATATTTATGATTCCTTAATTTCTGAACCTAAGAAATGCATTATTATTATTGTCAGAAAGAAAGAAAACTACACTGTAAGTTAGGAAACCAAACATTAGAAAATGTAGACCATTACAAATACCTAGGCATTGACTTGGACAGCCAACTAAACTACAACCTATATATAAATAAAATTATCCAGAAAGTAAACCACAAACTGTGGCTATTTGCAAAGCTAAGAGACTACATGACACAAGAAATGTCAATAAAAATCTTCAAGGGCATGGTGCTCCCCTATTTTGACTATGGAGATGTAAACTACATGGGTGCGAGAAAAGAACTACTAAAAAACTGCAAATACTGCAGAACAGAGCCCTACAAATCTGTCTAAGATTAGACAAGCTGCACCCCACCTATGACATACACAAAAGAACCAAAGTGAAATTACTAGAAAATAGGAAATAATTCATTTGAAAACATTAGCATATAGCTATAGTGAAAACAATAAACTCCTAAAAAAAACACAAAGCGCTACTAGAACAAATAATGTGCCACTACTCAAGCAGACCAGAAGCCAAATAAAAGCTCATGAGAGAAGCACGCTGGAAATGGCTGCCAAGGTGTGGAATGCCAAACAGTAAAGGAATGACAAATTCCTGACCTAAAAAACTTAACAAAAATATCTGTGCAAAATAAGGCTAGGAAACCCCCCACTAAGCTGCACCGCAAAGGGGCATGTGATATGTCATGGCCCACCAGCAGGACGCCCAATGGAAGGTAACCATGCCAAAAGTAGCCAGATAACACACCACATGTCTACGTACAAGCCTATGATATGTAAATAGGAGTAGGCTAGTCTAGTAATAAGAGTAGAACAAAATAAAATACATATATGCCAAGAAAATTAAAAAAAAACTAACATAGGCTACTAACCATACCAACCAATTATCTATCTGCTACTAAAATGCAGGCAGTCAAATAACTTATCAGCAGCTACTGGGTGGTAAGATAACACCAACACTACAACTGGCCAGCATTGAAAACAAGCCTGGGTACCCGGGCTTATATGCTATGGACAGTACAAATACAGCCTCAATTAAAAAAATTGTCAAATCTGTTTATACTACTAACACACCTGGTGTATCTGATATAGCTCTGGTCTGGTCAGATAATATGACACAGGAAGTTCGACTGAATATGGAAACTATAATAGGGGCTTCAATATTTCGGTCATTATTGTGCAAAGCAACCTTCATTCAGAGTTGCAAGCAATTTAAAGAATAATTTGAAGGTCTTTGGCTGAATGTCGTGACATAGATGACAATTTGGCAGGAGTCATAGCCCTTTATTATGCTTTCACCAAACTGCAAAAGGCTTTTAATCATTTAGCCAGTTATTTAAGTTGCATAGTCCGATGGTTTTGAGTTTCTGATATTTTCTGAGATAAATATATTAGGTTAATTGTTATAATTTACTTTACTTTAGTTTAAAGTAAGTTTTATTTTAAATGGCTAACTTTTGAGATATTTGAAGTGTAAGCATGCACAATTAATTTTGGCAAGCATGCCATAGGCTTCTGCAGTAACACTAACAGGTTCTATTAAATTAATTCAGTATTCCGTTCTATGTAGCAACAAATGCTTAATACGTGCGCCACTATCTAAATTTAGATATGTAGAATCAAGTCTAGATAATTGTTTTGGTTTTGAAAGTTCATGTTTTCATCGGACTATGCAACTTTAGGTAACTACTGGTAGGGTTGTTAGTAATGCGGCTCCTTATCAGGAAGCATCCAGTGCCGGCTTTGTCGGGTCAGGTGATCACGTGCTGCTGAGAACCGCCAGATGTCACCCCTGACGCACACACATCCCAGCCAGTGACATCAGACATGCTAACTGACGTCGCAAGCATGCTACCTATTTGTTTGTCAGAGTGCCACTATGGGCAGTTAGAGATGCGCCAATACAAACAGTAAAGGCAGCATAGCGCGGCCAATCAGATCGTGGGATTATGTGTGTTCGTTGGTGTTTATATCCCAGCAACATCCATGGTCATTTCAGGACGGGTACTCACTTGTGACAGTGCACACTCACGGCAACTTCATAGTGCTGCACAACTAGTATAACAGGCCACTGGTACAATGACGCAATATCCCATTCAGTCACATTATCCTGATGCTGAGCTGATCAGTTCTTGCCCTCTCCTAGTAATGTCGAGGAACAGGCTAGGTACTGATCAAGTATCAGTTATGTAGGTCATTAGTTTGACTTTGTCGATTTTTGAAAGTATAACATCTGTGTGGATGGACATATTGCATCTGTGTGAATGTAACTTAGTGTAAGTATTGCGTCTGTGTGGATGGACAGATTGCATCTGTGTATGTAAGTATTGCATATGTGTGAATGTAAGTATTACATGTATGTGAATGTAAGTATTGCATCTGTGTGAATGTAAGAATTGCATCTGTGTGAATGTAAGAATTGCATCTGTGTGGGTGTATGTATTGTATCTGTGTGGATGTAAGTGTTGCATCTGTGTGGGTATAAGTAGTGCATATGTGTGAGAGTAAGTACTGCATCTGTATGAGTGTATGTATTGCATCTGTGTGAGTGTAAGTATTGCATCTGTACGGGTGTACATATTTTATCTGTGTGGATGTAATTATTGCATCTGTATGGGTCTAAGTAGTGCATATGTGTGAGTGTAAGTATTGCATCTGTGTGGATGAAGTATTGACTCTAGTGGGTGTAAGTCTTGCATCTGTATGGATGGATGTGTTGCATGAGTGTGAGGGGAATAATTGCATCTGTGTGGATGAAGGTATTCTATGTGGATGAAAGTATTCTGTGCGGATGTAAGTATTGCATCAGTGTGGATAATGTATTGCATCTGTGTGGATGTACTATTGCATCTGTGTCGATGAAGTATTGCATCTGTGCAGATGAAGTATTGCATCTGTGTGGATGAAGTATTGCATCTGTGTGGATGAAGTATTGCATCTGTGCAGATGAAGCATTGCATCTGTGTGGATGAAGTATTGCATCTGTGCAGATGAAGCATTGCATCTGTGTGGATGAAGTATTGCATCTGTGTGGATAAAGTATTGCATCTGTGCGGATGAAGTATTGCATCTGTGCAGATGAAGCATTGCATCTGGGTGGATGAAGTATTGCATCTGTGCAGATGAAGCATTGCATCTGTGTGGATGAAGTATTGCATCTGTGTGGATGAAGTATTGCATTTGTGTGGATGAAGTATAGCATTTGTGCAGATGAAGCATTGCATCTGTGTGGATGAAGTATTGCATCTGTGTGGATGAATTATTGCATTTGTGTGGATGAAGTATTGTATCTGTGCGGATGAAGTATTGCATCTGTGCAGATGAAGCATTGCATCTGTGTGGATGAAATATTGCATCTGTGCAGATGAAATAGTGCATCTGTGTGGATGAAGTATTGCATCTGTGCGGATGAAGTATTGCATCTGTGCAGATGAAGCATTGCATATGTGTGGATGAAGTATTGCATCTGTGCAGATGAAGCATTGCATCTGTGCGGATGAAGTATTGCATCTGTGCAGATGAAGCATTGCATCTGTGCGGATGAAGTATTGCATCTGTGCAGATGAAGCATTGCATCTGTGTGGATGAAATATTGGATCTGTGCAGATGAAGTATTGCATCTGTGTGGATGAAGTATTGCATCTGTGTGGATGCAATATTGCATCTGTGCGGATGAAGTATTGCATCTGTGCAGATGAAGCATTGCATATGTGTGGATGAAGTATTGCATCTGTGTGGATGAAGTATTGCATTTGTGTGGATGAAGTATTGCACCTGTGGAAACCATGCGATGCTGAGCTAACTGACAGAAGCTCCACGCTCAAGGCTGTGTCACATGTCTCTTGTCACGTGAGCAGCTGTGTGCAGGATGAAGCGAACTGGGCGCTTGGCGGACCCCATTACTGACAAGGCTTCTCAGTGAAGCCAATCTGTCCTCCCCCGGGTTCATCACTGTGTGCAGAATGGTATCATCCACCTGATGTATAATGCACAGCTTCAGTCCATTCAGGCTGTAAACCTGCCTTATTGTGTCCCAGCAGTTGGATGACACCTCCATTGAGGTCTCCTCATATCAGGGTGAAACCTACCTTATTGTATCCCAGCAGTTGGACACCACCTGCATTTAGGTATCCTCACAACAGGGTGCCATCTGCCTTATTGTGTCCCAGCAGTAGGACACCACCTGCATTTAGGTATCCTCCCAACAGGACACCACTGCATTTAGGTATCCTCACAACAGGATGCCACCTGCATTAAGGTGTCCTCACAACAGGGTGCCACCTGCCTTATTCTATTCCAGCAGTTGGATGCCACCTGCATTTAGGTATCCTCACAAAAGGACGCCACCTGCATTAAGGTGTCCTCACAACAAGGTGAAACCTGCCTTATTGTATCCCGGTAGTAAAAGGCAACCTATATTAAAGATATCCTCACGTAAGGTGTAATCTACATTATTGTATTGCTGCAAGAGGCTGCTCGTGTAGCGATGTAACGAAGCTCAGACGGACACCTGTCATACTTTCATTTGTGTGTGCTCTTTGATAGAAAGTACTCAGTAATCCCACTCGATGTACAAAGACAGTGTTGCGGATGACAGTGTTGCGTGTATGACTTCAGAGCAAGCAGTGAGTATTGTTCGCTGAGACTATATTTATGGGGGAGTGGATTTTTTAACAACCAGTTGTAGTTAAGTAGAGTTTTGAATTCGTCCTAAAATAACATAATAGGATTTCTTTTTTAAAGGCTATGCCATATATCGAAATTTAGAATCCAATCTAAGACAACTTTTATTTTTAAGTAGCATCGTCTGATGGTTTTGAGTTTTAGCAATTTTCTTATCGTCTGATAAGGTTGATCGTCCTAATCTATCTTACTTAATGGGGCTGTCACACTACGATGTTTCTCCCGGCGACCCGTCAGTGTTGAAAATAAAATCTTGCACGTCGAGAAACGTAAAACTTTTCGGCGCGCACGGCCAACGTGTGACGACGCGCTGGGGAAAAAGAAAAAAAGTTTGGCACGACGTCTTCATTTAACCTTAAATGTTGCTAGGGCGTAAAACAAAAACGGCCCAGTTTGCCGCAACGTGTGAGCAACGACCGGCCCGCGCGCGCGCCGTCTTCCTAGCGTTCCCATAACGTTATTCCGGCGCGTCCAACGCAGCACGACGTGCGCCTAACGTCCTTACCCATATATTTGCGCGCGCTGCCGGTCGTTAGGTTTTTCTGACATGTTGAAAACACTCAGCGACCAATAACGCGCGCTGACGTTGTCCGCCGACCATCAACGTCAAAACTAGTGTACCGACGTGTACCGACGCGCTGCTAACGCGCCGCTAACGCGTGCCGACGCGTGCCGACGCGTGCCGACGTTTCCCCAAAAATGCAACACGTCGACGGGTTGCCGGTGACAAGCGTCGTAGTGTGACAGCTCCATTAGTTTGAAGTTTATTTTAAATGGTTAACTGTTGAGGTATTTGAAGTGCAAACATGCCTGATTAATTATAACAAACATGTCAACACTCTGACACCATAGGCTTCTGCAAGTAACATGTTCTATTAAATTGACTCAGTATTCGCTTCTGTATGGCAACAAATGTTTGATAAGTGGACCAGTGTTATGGTTTTGAAAATGTTATGCTTTCATCGGACTATGCAGCTTTAAGTCAGTTTTCAAAAACCACTATGCGTCATAAAATACTGTGGCTTTTTTTGTTGTTTATTTCCTCAAAATAAATTCTTTCTTATTGACCCTATGAACCGCTGACTGGTAGAATGAAATACCCCTCACTCAGGATACACACTCACTGCATTGTATCCAGATCAGCAGCTGAGACATCCAGCTACTGATGTGGTTAAGCACCAAAACTTAACTGTTTGCTTTGAGTTTTTTCTTTACATTCGTCCATTAAAGCTGCATAATCCGATCAATGGCCTTAGATGTTGCTAATGCGACAAGCCCACATACACTAAGCCAACCTTTGTCTATCCTGGTAAACCGACAGCCATAGCCTCACTTTGAATTTTGAACCTATGCAGGTCAGTCAAGCAGTCAGTGGGCGCACCATGACCCAGTTCCCCACTCAGTCATATTATCCTTTGATACTGAGTTAACCAGTCCTTGCTCTATCCCAGTAATACAGAGTGTTATGCCAAGTACACACCTACCATATAGGATTTGCGCACTAAAACTCGCGACGACCTTACGACTGAAAATGGGCCAATTCATTTTTCGAATCGCGAGCAAGCAGTTTTAGCCCTGAAACTGAGTTTTAAGTCGCAAATCGCAATCGGTAGATGTCCTAGGGTATCGCACACCTACCGACTTTTGGGCAGTTTTAGATCGTAAACGGTAGGCGGGTGCGGATAAACGGTAGGTGTGTACCTGGCATAAGACTAGGTAATGACAAGTACCAATTTTGTAAGTCATTGGATTGACTCGGTCAGGATTCAAACTCGACCTTCCGTACGGGTAGCCTGCGCTCTACCGATTCGGCCACCCCGTCTGGTTGCATAATTCGATGGTTTTTGAAGTTCGGCCCTACTTCTTGTGTTATGCATATACTAAGATCGATCATTAGGTCTGCTTTACTTTAGTTTGAAGTAACTGTTATTGCAAAGTGTTAGCTTTGGAGAATTGTGAAGTGAAAATATGTCAAATTAATTTCCATTTTAAGCAACAAATGGAGTGGAACGCAAAGAGAAAACGGAATGTCACGACTCACTGAGCACAATGCGTACAGTACCAACGCGCTGTAGAATCAACATTGGTTGTTGGAGTTTTACAGCCCGGCAACATCTAACGTCTAATCATGACAGGCACCGACTTGTGACAGTGCGCACTTCTGGCGATTTTATACTGCTGCCCCACTGGGAGACCAGACTGCTAGGACCATGACCTGATATTCCACCCAGTCACATTATACTGACACTGAGTCAATCAGTCCTTGCCCTATCCTAATATGCAGCGCCAGGCTTAACAGCGACAAGTATACATTTTTAAGTCATTGGTTTGACTCGACCACGGTTTGAACCCGCAGGTTCGAATCCCACTCTCTCCCAAAACGGGAGACGGACACTCAACTCATTCGGCCATCCCATCGGGTACGACATTGGTGGCACACGACACCGGAAGTACTCACTGCGTGCGTCTGTGTTTCATTAAAATTCACCGACCGTCCGCACAGAAGAATATCGGCGTCCTCTCATTCATTAGAATAGGAGGCTAATGGTACCCAGAACCATCTCTGCATTTGACTTTTTCAGAGAGAAAAATCCCCGCAAAAAAACCACCAGAGCCATAGCATTTTAATTGCCGCAAAAGAGGAAACAAAAGAGAACTAAAACAAAGATTTGATGAGCTTGTTGTGAACAATTTTTTGCCATTTCTCTTTGGTCAATTATTCCTTCCTACAGCCGTGCTGTGTGCGGAATGGTGTTGGGGCCGTGGCGTGGGTGTCGCTAATTGGGAGGTGATCATGGGGCTGGCCTTTACATCGATTCGATTGTTTGTTTATTGAGATTTTACACCCTCGACCACATTGTAAAAATATACGGATTTTCGGTTTAGAATTATATAGTGGCAGGGAGCATCTTTATTAGTGCATGACAGAGGGGGACAAGGTTATGTAAACTAAAAAGCAATGATGCCTAATCACAGTATGATATGATAATAGACTATGTGAAATATATGTTCATGCATGCTGCCTAAGATTAAGAAGGAGCTGTGTTCTAGGGGAAACCCCAAGGGGTGGAAATTTCCTATGTGTAGTTCTAGGCATGTACCATCACCAAGGAGGGACGTTCTTGGTCTATATATATGGATATATATATATGAATGTAACTGTATCCAACTGCTGGTTCACCCCTGTGACCATAAGGGAGGCCCAACGTCAGCCTCATTTGCATATACACTCGGGGCGGCAACTGCAGCTGAGTAGGGTGGTAGCCAGCTCCACTGGGGGTTTGGGCTCCCACCCCAGCTGTGGGGCCGCCTGAGTGGCTGACGGTGGGACTGCTCAGTCACCTACACTGCCTTGACTAACTGACCACACTAAATATAGGAGATACACCGCATTTATGTAAATGAAGAATCGATGCTCCAGGCATCCTGGACACCGGCACTCTAGTCCTGGCTCTTGAGTGAAGCACACATACGTTTGAGCAGGAACCCCAGACACTCTGTCTGATGCTACCTAAATTCAGCTATTCCAATTGAGTGTATCCACGGCCAGCGGACTCCTGTCCCCTGGGCTGCGGGCACTGCTTTCAGTATACAGGCTAAGTGGTAATGAGAATTAGTGTGGACAGAAGGTGAGGAGCGTGGGTGCTAGGTCACATGTAGGGGAATGGACAGTAGTTGTTGCTCCAATAAAGCACAACTTATTCACTGTTCATTTGTGTGTCTAGTTTTCCTTCCTCTTTTCAGTACTGATTCATGAGTTGGTTTGATTAGGCTAATGGCATCACAGGTGATATGAAGGGGAGAGTTTTGTAGTCTCATGGGGTGCTCACAGCGGCCGAGCAGATCCGTGTTTCTATAATTGGCGACCATGACGAAGACCTGAGACGCGAACCACACACAGACGTGGTGAGAAGAGGGCGATGAACTGCTGCATGAGGAGAAAGGAGAAGTCCTGCGATGAGTGCCGCGACCGGAACGACGACACACACCACCGAGGGGCAGGTAGGGTCCGGGTTACTAAGAGTGCTTGTCCGGAGTGCGGGAGGTCGACACGGGTGTGACACGGTGTGCTATTAGGTGAATGTGGCTATATGTGATATATGTATGTAACCGGGGCAACACAACCACACGGCATGCACACCTCCCGCAGTCATACGATACACTAAACAGAAGAATTGAAAGTGTGAGATGCATGGGTTCTGTGCAGAGGTATGCATGTAGGAGATGGAATGGGAGTATGAGTATGAGGATGAAGGTTCTGTGATGAATGCATCGTGTGGCCTGAGCCACCGCCACCAATAGACCTACCCATACCTGTACAGGAGGAGGAAGACGAATTAGAGGAACAACTAAATTGGGATTGGGAACATTCAGATGAGGGAAAAGAGTTAGAAGAGGAACATCAGCAGGTGCAGCGGTCAGTAAGGTCATGGCAGAATGACAAGGAAGAGTTCAAGAGAGTATGGGAACAGGAGGCATTAGACCGCGTGAGGGTGAGAGAATGGGTAGTAAAAATACAGTGGGATAGGATAAATTTGTTAGAGGAAGAATACCTGGAGATAGTAGCAAGGATTAAGGCAGATAGGGAGAAGAAAAAGGCGAGAGAAGAGAGATATAGGCAGGAGTAGCGAGAAATGGCTGAGTGGATCTGTGTGGAGGAGTATCTGGGAATTAAAGTGGGCATTAATCCGTGGGAGGGACCATTTATACTAGACTACGGAGCTGACGAGGGGTTCGAGGAAGAAACAGAGGAAGCACAAATTGTAGCTCCAGTCCCACTTCCGGACTCGGATACAGACTCGGATATAGACTCAGAAACAGAGGACGCGAGAGAGGTGGACTCAGACTTAGAACAGAGATACGAGGAAATGCGGGAAGAAGACGAGGACCTAGAGTTGGAACAGAGGTTAAAAGCATGGGAAGGTTCCATGGTAAGTAGACAAGTAGAAAGGGAACGAGACCAGTATGTTAACTTAATGTGGGAAGTGGTAGAAAAGAAGGAACAGTTTAAAAAGACATGGGAACAGGAAGACTTCGAGAGGGTACAGGAAGGCGAAAGACAGGCTGAAAGACAGTACGAATATTATATGGGATTGGGGGATGCAGTAGGAGCGGTAGCAAATGAAATTAGAGAAGCTAGGCGGGAAGAAAGACTACAGGTGAAAAAGAATAAGATCGAAATCTCATTTCAGTAAGTCAGTTCTTGTCCCTTTCTAGCCCGGTTGCAATTCGAGTAAAGTTCTTAATGCTAAGTTTGCAGGTTGTTGGGAGAAAATAACGGATTGCAGCAATAACATCACGGACTGTAGGGATAGAATTACGGGTGGTGTTGCTAAACATTGTGGGTGAAGGGAAGTCGGCCACGGAGCAAGCTAGACTGGGCCGGTAGCCTATACACATCAATCATCTACCCATCGGCTGTGGGGGCCGGCGGGGGGTGTGTGTGTGTAGGGGAGTCGCCAAGGAGAACGGTGAGTGTCGGGAGGTAGTAAGTGAGTCGATATATGTTGACTGTTAACAATACCGTGCTGCCTTACTGACTGAAAGTAACCGGGAGCAAATAAAAGAAATAAAACTGGACAGGTTCAGAGCTTCCAGGGAAAGGGATCTAGATAGAAGGAGGGGTATTGTGTCAGATAACAGTGCCGAGATCAGCATGGCAGAAGCAGAATTTAATCGGGGGTTTGCCGACTGGTTCGCCAATGGGGTAGCAGCGGGACAGATATCCGCAGATGGGGAGCAGTTGCTGTATATGACCAAATATGCAGCCGGGCAGCTGGAATCCCAGTCTAAGCTGCTTCGAGAAACCAGGGAGTTTGGGGTCAGTCTCAAGCAGGAGAAGGCACAACTCCTGCGAGATAGGATAGTGGGGGAAGAACGGCTGGCTATAAAAAGAGATAGACTTAAAGAGGAGGAGAGAGCTGTAAGGGATCTCAGGGATCAGGGAAGGCAGATAGCCACGGTGGATGGGTCAGACCTGGGAGTACTGAGGACCTGGGTAGAGCAGGTGGGCAGAGCGGGTAGAGTGGCTGGGGCAAGGGGAGTAGATGTGGTAAAGTTTGCACTCAGCCACTCCAAGGGCAACCTCCATGAGGTCATATACTCAGTATATGAGAATGATGCCGATAGTTCATGGGAGGAGGTCAGGGAGCGACTGGTGGGACTATTCTTAACCGCCAGGGAAGCCACTGCCTTGGTTGATATCGTGTTCACACTGAAGCAGGAGAAAGGAGAGCTGATGTCGGCGTACTGTATGCGATACAGTACGGCGGTTCAGAGGGCGTGGCCAGAAAAAGGGTTGGTAAAAATGGGCGCAGTGCATGACATGGTGATTAAGAAGTTTGAGGACTCCCTGATTGAGCCAGTAGTGCGGTTGGCTGTGCGCCTGGCCAAGTCCGGTAGCCTAGAGGCTGCCATGACGGTGGCCAGGGAAAATGAAGAAGGGTTGGGAGGGCCAGGGGGCAGGCTGACTGGGGCCCATAGGAGGGAGGAACCCATGGAGATAGGGGCCATGGAGGGTCAGGCAAGGGCGGAGCCCGGGGCGTCCGCCGTAGACAGGGCTGCCTTTAAAACACTCCAGGGGGAGATAAAAAGCCTCCGAAAAATGATGGTAGAGCGTACAGAGCGCCCAGTGCAAGCTGCCCAGGTAGCAGTTGCACCGGTGACACCCTCCACAGTGGTGGTACAGACGGCACCCAATCTACCCCTCCATAATCACGTGAATCGAGGCGAAAATAGAAGGGCGCCGCGCCAGGTAGTGGGTCGCTTTCCTAAACAGGGTTGCCCGGTCCCGGATACAGTAAGGTGTGGGTATTGTGCCCACAATTATCACCGAGACTATATCCATACCCATCAACAAAAATGTAGACAGGTGTGCCAGAGCGCACCCGCATGGCGGGGCCCTGTGCAGTCGGGAAACTAGGCCAGGCATCAGATCTAAGACCGTGTATTCAAGTGGAATTTGGCGGAATTTCATATTCAGGGCTCATTGATACTGGTGCCAGTAAGAGCATGATGAAAAGTAGAGTATATAATGCGTTGAAAAGTAAAGGGTATACAAGGGGCGAATTAGAGGAAGGATTGAGGCTTCCCTCACTCTCAGGACATTTAATTCCTACAAGGGGAGTGGGGAAGGTCACCTTGGTGGGAGTAGAGTGTGATTTTTGTGTTGTGGGTGTGCAGTGTTTCAGCGCATGATGAACTCAGTTTTGGCAAAGTTCCTGGGCAAGTCATGTCTGATCTACCTAGATGATATAGTAATCTATTCCAGAAATGAAAATCAGCACAGGGCTCATGTGGCGGAGGTATTGGCCACCCTGGGGGGCGCTGGCCTTGTCATCAAAGAATCCAAATGTTCATTTGGCCTAAGAGAGGTTAAATTGTTGGGTTTTGTGGTGTGTGCTGAGGGTCTGAAAGCAGATCCTGATAAAGTTGCTGCAATCAGAGATATGGCACCTCCCACCGACAAAAAGGGAGTGCGTCGTGTGTTGGGATCTGCCAACTATTATCGACAACTAATGGTCAATTATGCAGATGTGGTGGCACCACTCACCAATTTTACTAAAAATACTGTGAAATTTGAGTGGGGACCGGAGTGCCAGAAAGCATGGAAAGAGTTGAAACAGCTTCTTTTGGACTGTGTGATACTCAAATTCCCAGATCCCACAAAACCATATAAACTCTATACGGATGCCTCAGATTACAGTATAGGTGCTATACTGGTACAGGAGGATGAGAATGGCATAGAAAGGCCAGTACACTTGATCAGTGGAAGGTTGAATACAGCACAGCTGAACTATCCCACCATTGAAAAAGAGGCATATGCAATGATATTTGCACTCATTAAATTAAGACCCTATTTGTACGGTGCGGAGTTTGTGATCTATACTGATCATAAGCCATTAAAATGTTTATTTCAAAAAGAAATGAAAAACAGCCGCCTACAACGATGGGCCGTGTTGCTAGCTGAATATTCAGCTCCAATTCAATATTTCGCGGGTGCTTCTAATGTGTGGGCAGACATGCTGTCTAGGCTGTGACCAAGTGCTGTAGCTGATGAGCCAGAACAGATGTCGGTAGTAGAAATGGCGGGCTTGGAGGAGGAAGTCCCATTCGAATATTACAAATTAGACAGGGAATACATTGCAAAACTGCAGGCTGACACCACACAGGCAGTCCTGGCTAGGGAAGATCAGGATGATTATATCCTGATGGATGGGTTAGTGTATTCACTGATTCCACCACCAGGGGGGAAAAACTATCCACGATTAGTGTTGCCAATGGAGTACAGGAAACAAGTAGTAGAACGGGCTCATAAGGATGTGGGACACATGGCAATGACTAAAACATTACAGAGGGTGCACAAGCACTTTAGATGGCCAGGAATGAGAGGTGATATTGCCAAATTTATAGCAAAATGTCCACCGTGCTCCCTAAACCGGGTGAAGCGGGATTTTCCGCTCCCCAGTGAAATGCCACTTCCAGTAGCTCCAGGATTGTTGATAGCAGCAGATCTGACAGGGCCATTCCCGGAAAGTAGAGAAGGAAACAAATATCTACTATCTATAATAGACCACTGCACGGGATGGGTAGAAGTAAAAGCACTCCCTAATAAGTCAGCACAGGGGATCTATGATTATTTAGTGAGAGAATACATACCCCGATACTCAGCACCAGCGGTTTTCCTAACGTTACTTTAACAATAAAATACGTTAATTTGCTATTAAATACATTATTTTAATCGAAAACCGGACGAGAAACAGACAAAAACTGAGTGAGCGCCGAATTTAACAATATATAAATTTCTACTGGCCTCGTACCCTTGTGCGCTTCTGGCGGCGCCGCGCGCACACTCCTAACTTCAACTATATATAAATTTATACCCGAGCCGTCGGCGCCGCACCCCCTACTACTGGCCTTCCCGACTTTCACTATATCTAAATGTATATGGTTCTTTCAATCCGAACTGGCGGCGTCGCACTCCCCTAATCACTTTTTTATTAGATATGAAGTTACCATCGCGCGCCCACCCGATTTAATTCTTTCTGATTGCAATTAGTTTTCATGTAATTCTATATATCGGGCCAGAACAGGATGAAAAACGGACTAACTGCCTTACTTAAATGATACTTATACCCATCACACCATCCAGAACCTGCACAAGCAAAGCGGACACAGCACATCCTAGCACTCTATCTTATCCTTGTGGTCTCCATACCCCCACACCCCTACAGACATACTTATGCACACAACACACACATCCCA
The DNA here is from genome assembly GCA_030323885.1 of Branchipolynoe longqiensis. Taxonomy (NCBI): domain Eukaryota; kingdom Metazoa; phylum Annelida; class Polychaeta; order Phyllodocida; family Polynoidae; genus Branchipolynoe; species Branchipolynoe longqiensis. Next base: position 1,334 of record JASIRB010002186.1, on the reverse strand, counting down.
ACCACTATATCTTTGTGTTTTGTGCATTGTATGAGTGCAGGCGGTGTGTATGCCATGTGGTTGTGTTGCCTTGGTTACATACATACTTATATCAACAATAGTATCAACACATATATATTAACGTTCACACATTCACACATGGCGGTACACTGTGTCACACCCATGTCGACACCCCAGCATCCCAAAACAAGTGATAAAGGCAACCGGACCTTACCCGGACCTCGGTGATGGGTTTGGCTGTCATTTGTCATCGCGGCTGTCATCGCAGCACGTCGCCCCGGGCGTCATGCAGCACGCCCCCGCAGCACGGCTGCCACGCAGCACATCTCACGGGCATCACGCAGCACATCTCTCCTCATCGCAGCAGGTCTCTCGTCACCGCGGTGCATCTCTCGTCCTCGTGAGTTCTTCAGTCATCTCTGAGAATCATCTCAGAGTCTCATCGTCATGGTCGCCAATTATAGAATCACGGATGCTCTGCCGCTGTGAGCACCCCATGAGACTACAAAACTCTCCCCTTCATATCACCTGTGATGCCATTAGCCTAATCAAACCAACTCATGAATCAGTACTGAAAAGAGGAAGGAAAACTAGTCACACCAATGAACAGTGAATAAGTTGTGCTTTATTGGAGCAACAACTACTGTCCATTCCCCTACATGTGACCTAGCACCCTCACTCCTCACCTTCTGTCGACACTAGTTCTCATTACCACTTAGCCTGTATACTGAAAGCAGTGCCCACAGCCCATGGGACAGGAGTCCTATGGCTGTGGATACACTCAATTTGAATAGGTGAATTTAGGTAGCATCAGACAGAGTGTCTGGGGTTCCTGCTCAAGAGTACGTGTGCTTCACTCCAGAGCCAGGACTAGAGTGCCGGTGCCCAGTGTGACTGGAGCATCGGTCCTTCATTTACATAATTGCGGTGCATCTCCTATATTTAGTGTGGTCAGTTAGTCTAGGCAGTGTAGGTGACTGAGCAGTCCCACCGTCAGCCCCTCAGGTGACCCCACAGCTAGGGCGGGAGCCAACCCCCCCAGTGGAGGGAGCTACCACCCTACTCAGCTGCAGGTGCCACCCCCAGTCTGTATGCAATTGCGGCTGAGGTTGGGCCTCCCTTATGGACACAGGGGTGAACCAGCAGTCGTATACAGTTACATTCATATATATATATTTCCACTCATATAGACCAAGAACGTCCCTCCTTGGTGATGGTACATGCTTAGTCTTACACATAGGAAATTTCCACCCCTTGGGCAGCCTCCCCAAGAACACCCCGAACTGTTTCTTATATAACACAGCTCCTCTCCAATCCTAGGCAGCATGCAGGAC
>JASIRB010001331.1:0-39033 GCA_030323885.1 Branchipolynoe longqiensis | reverse complement strand
GATAAGGAGGAGCAAGGTGTAAATGAGGTGTAGACAGGGACAGAAGGTGGGAGGGAGTTGGAAGGTGATAGGGAGGGGCAAGGTGTAAAGGAGGGGAGGCAGAGATAGAAGGTGGGAGGGAGTGGGAATGTTATAAGGAGGGACAAGGTGTAAAGGAGGGGGAGGCTGGGACAGAAGGTGGGAGGGAGTGGGAAGGTGTAAAGAAGGGGGGGGGGGCAGGGACAGAAGGTGGGAGAGAGGGAGGAAAGTTGGAGGGAGGGGGATGCAGGGAAGGATGATGGGAGGAAAGGAGGGACAGGGAAGGTGGGTGGACGGAAGGTGGAAGGGAGGGCGAACACATATTTAAATCAGGGGACAAGCATGCCAAAGCCCAGGCAAGATGCTCGAAAAGATCTTCCACAAACACATCAACCAACACCTTCAAAAGCATAACATAGTAAAGAAAAGGCAAGGAGGCTTCCGAAAATACCACTCAACAGTAACAACAATTACAAAATTGATGGATGGCATATTTGACACTGTATTATATATTAATATTAATATATAAAAAAATGCTAAAGACTGGATTGGTATAAGAAGTAAAATCTTACAATGGGCAAAAGACTTACAATCGCAAACAGAAAACTAAAGCAAACAACACCACCTCGTCTGAAAGAGAAAATAGCTTTGGGATAGTGCAAGGCTCACATTAATAAATAAACTAAAACAGCAAACTAGCCATTAGAAGAGAGTCACGCCTAAAACTTATGGCATTCACCTACAGTAGAGACACCGACTATATTCAAAAAGCACCAAGAATTACCCGAAGAAATGATGCACTTATAATAACCGATAGCAGACCTACTATGGCTAGCTATGATACTTTGATAGATGTGTCATATCTATGGCAGCACACATCTGGAAATGAACAACCGAAGAGATATGACCTTTAAACTGAAAAGAAACAGCTAATTAAAATGCATAACAAACTCATCATCAATTATAACGCTTGATCTTACAGCCAATTAAAACGTATAACAAACACATCATCAATTATAACGCTTGATCTTACAGCTAATTAAAATGCATAATGAACACATCATCAATTATAACGCTTGATCTTACAGATAATTAAAACGTATAACAAACACGTCTTCAATTATAACGCTTGATCTTACATATAATTAAAATGCATAACGAACACATAATCAATTATAATGCTTGATCTTACAGTCAATTAAAACGTATAACAAACACATCATCAATTATAACGCTTGATCGTACAGCTAATTAAAACGTATAACAAACACATCATCAAATATAACGCTTGATCTTACAGCTAATTAAAACGTATAACAAACACATCATCAATTATAATGCTTGATCTTACAGATAATTAAAATGCATAACAAACACATCATCAATTATAATGCTTGATCTTACAGATAATTAAAATGCATAACAAACTCATCATCAATTATAACGCTTGATCTTACATATAATTAAAATGCATAACGAACACATAATCAATTATAATGCTTGATCTTACAGTCAATTAAAACGTATAACAAACACATCATCAATTATAACACTTGATCTTACAGCTAATTAAAACGTATAACAAACACATCATCAATTATAACGCTTGATCTTACAGCCAATTAAAACGTATAACAAACACATCATCAATTATAATGCTTGATCTTACAGCTAATTAAAATGCATAATGAACACATCATCTATTATAACGCTTGATCTTACAGATAATTAAAATGTATAACAAACACGTCTTCAATTATAACGCTTGATCTTACATATAATTAAAATGCATAACGAACACATAATCAATTATAATGCTTGATCTTACAGTCAATTAAAACGTATAACAAACACATCAATTATAATGCTTGATCTTACAGCTAATTAAAACGTATAACAAACACATCATCAATTATAACGCTTGATCTTACAGCTAATTAAAACGTATAACAAACACATCATCAATTATAACGCTTGATCTTACAGATAATTAAAATGCATAACAAACACATCATCAATTATAACGCTTGATCTTACAGATAATTAAAATGCATAACGAACACATAATCAATTATAATGCTTGATCTTACAGATAATTAAAACGTATAATGAACACATCATCAATTATAACGCTTAATCTTACAGATAATTTATGAAGGTGGAGTTATGATGTGATAGTGGTTAATCTTTATTCAGAAGCAGAGATGGGTCAGTACTTTCAGGTTATGTGGTCATTTCAGGTAAGTTACCAATCAGTCATTATGTTCAAATCTACATGTAATCAGGTCAGGTGTTATTCTCATTCACAGGTCAACTGGCGGGCAGGACCCGAACCCTCAACCCTACTCGCTATCTACTTTATCAGCGGTGTGGGTGGGTGGGGGAAATTAGATCAGTGTTCCGTTCACTGCAACAGGGACGGTTGTGATGGTTTGAACCAGGAGGAGGTTGATTACGTGACCGTTTGCTGTGAAATTCAAAGTCTGGTTGGGTCGAGTCGGCGGGCCCTGGAGGCAGTCGGTGGAGTTACTCGGGTTAATCCGCTAGATGTCGTGTGCGGCGGCCGCCATGTCAATTTGGGTTCATAAGGCTAGGTGGCACCACCTGTGTCGTATTGTTTAGGCGATTCTCCACCCCGTAAATTACCCATGTTACGAATAACATGCACAATTAAAATGTATAACGAACACATAATCAATTATAACGCTTGAACTTATGAAACAACGATATAAAATCAGGTTAAATAATTCACTGTCGAACATAATCATATCCAAATTAAAGTTGCAACATATATTCTATAACTACTCTATAACAACATAACAGAAGCTTCATAACCACTGGCAACATCACACTGTACTAAGATAATTACTTAGTTGTTCTTATCCAGTAGGTAGATTTCTGGAGATAGAAAACAAGTCATAGGGTACAGCAGTTATTGTTGAATATGAGTATTATTTATATAAATAGTTGCTAATTGAGGTAGCACTAATAAACTTGGAATATGAAGACAGACATAACATACCACAGAAAGAAGTCGCTTGATTATAATAGTATTAACCTAAAAACTAAAATTATTTCAAAGATATCTTTGTTTAATTTACCAAGCTCTTTCTTTAATTAAAATTGCTGCGGTTATTTCTGTTTCGATTTAAATACATTGACGCATAGTGCCTTTTCCCAATGCACATATTTCAAGCTCCTGTGGTCTCTCGGGAAGTTGGAGTTAAAGCCTCGCCCACCCTTTCCTTCAGTACAGACTCTATATTAGGCTATTATTTAAGCTGACTTCGCACCTATAACCTCACCAGACGGGATGGCTGAATGAGTTAGAGCGTTCGTCTCCCGTGTTGGTAAATCGTGGGTTTGAATCCTGGTCGAGTCAAATCTATGACTTAAAAATTGATACTTGTCACTTCCGAGCCTGGCGCTAGGCATTATTAGGATAGGGCAAGGACTGGTTGGATCAGTGTCAGGATAATGTGACTGAGTGGGATATCAGGTCATGGTGCTGGTGGCCTGGTCTTCCAGTGGGGCAGCACTATAAAGTCGCCATGAGTGCGCACTGTCACAAGTCGGTACCCGTCCTGATATGACCTTAGATGTTGCTAGGACATAAAACAACAACAAACAAACAAACCTATAACCTCCTGATGACCAGATTTGCTAGCATTGTTGCCATGCAACGGTTTCCAATGTAGATCACAGTGAAATTGTCCTAGCAAATCCTGGATGATGGTGATTGGATTGTTGGTCACCATTTTCCCTAACTCTCTCTTGAAGATTTATACTGCCTATCATGGATAAGCCTGAATAGGCTTGTTTTCACCATTAGACAGTTTGTCGATAGAATGCCCGAGCCTACACTTTTACCGACCCAAGGGATTTTTAACGTCCCACACCACATAGACATGGTATGAGAGCAACTGGCCTTTGATGACGCTGTAAGTTATCCCCAGCGGTGGAAATCCAAATTGGCAGAGGTGGGGGACACAGGGAATGGAACCACTGACCTTCAGATTAGGAGTCCGACCTAGAAAAAAGTCAGACACTCTAACCACTCCGCCACAGAGAATACCCTAACCTTCTGGCATAGAAGCTGTAGCTGTGAGCTGGTGAGCTGCGTCTTCGCCTCAGTCTTTCTTGGGGGAGTGGCGGAACTCGGAATACCCGTATTTCAATATGAGACTGAAACTGGAAGTCTTCCACCCCATAACAAAGCCACTATGATGTCACAGGTTACCACAATTATTCAAGCAAAATCATATTATTTCTTTTTAACAGATAGTTATAATGCACATGATTCGTTAAGTTAAGGGATAAGCTGCAGTATTTAGAATGCATGAAGGTAATACTTACTTGGAGCCTTGTGCTTTATCTTTCATGAGGCTCGCACTTCCTCTCCCGACTTTCCAGCAAGCACCTGCAATGGAGAGGGCATTTTATCTAATTTAACCTACAGTCTCTTTCTGTTCATGGATATATCCAAGCAGTACGGCTAGTTAACTGTTGCATGATCTGTGACTGGTTTCCCAGCAACCCCCCCCCCCCCTCTCCTGCTTCTGAGTACTGGATGGAAGGACTGATTGGTTACACAATCAGATGAAAGCATCAAATTTTCTAAATCAAAATGCTTATCTATATTTGATTCTACATAGTTAGATACCAGTGCACTCATTTAATATTAATTGCTCTAAAGAAGGAATACTAAGTCAATTTAATAGAACATGTCACAACTGAAGGCTATGTCCTCCATTTTCAATCAGATTCGCTAAATGTTGTGCATATGTCAGACTTGACATGTTGTTATTTTCATTTCTTGACGTTGATCTTATACAAACTTAGAAAGCTGTTGAAATGAACCATGTAACATCTGGCCATAACATCATTTTAACACACATCCATAACATCATTTTAACACACTCAGTAAATTCAAATAAGATTTTATTGATTTAACTTAAGACAAGACAATTGTTTCTTACAAGAAAAAAAGTTGAAAAATGTTTGTGTAAATCACTAAATGTGTGGTGTCGATATGCAAATTTTCATATTTATATTTCAATATACAGGCTTATCAAGGCCTTGAAATGGGGTAAACGAAGTCCAAGTCTTTTCAAGACTTCCCAGGCCTCGTACGGACCCATAATATATAATTAATTTGTTGATCATACCTGTATTAATTACGGGGTATTCATTAGATAAATATTCACTGAACACACACTTTGCAACCATAGGGCAAAAGCTGTCAGAAAAATTCAATAAAAGATGGGGAAATAGATCAGGAACTGTGCAGAACGAAATCCCCATCTGCAAAACAGATATAATAGAAGTACAAAAATTAATTAATGACATAAACACAAATAAACCAAGTGGAATAGATGAAATCCCAAACAAAATACTGAAAGAGGCACGCCAAGCCATCCCAGCCACTATAGTAGACCTATTCAACATCTCCTTTGAACAGGGGCGTTTTATCTCAGCCTGGAAAATGGCAAACATCACCCCCATTCACAAAAATGGAGACAAACAAAACATGGGAAACTACAGGCCAATATAAATTCTTCAAACCCCAGGCAAGCTCATTGAAAAAGTGTTACATAAACACATAAATGAACACCTGGAAAAAAATGATATACTAAACAAAAGACAATGAGGCTTCAGGAAACTGCACTCCACATAAAAAACAATAGCTAACCTAACAAATGACATACTGGCATCAATGAACCAAAAACAATTAGTAGGAGCAGCCTTCCTTGACTTCAGCAAAGCATTCGATACAGTAGACCACAACATACTATTGGAAAAACTAAAAACCATGGGCATTAAATCCAAAACCATGGACTGGATAAAATGCTACCTGAACAGCAGGCAACAGAAAACAAAAATAAACAATACACTATCAGACAACCAACCTGTCACATGTGGTGTACCCCAAGGGTCAGTGTTAGGGCCACTGCTCTTTATAATCTACATAAATGATCTTGAAAAATGGTTGCAAACCGAATGCCTACAACTATATGCAGATGACACAGTCATATATGCAAATGGCACCACAGAAGAGGAGGTAATGACAAAACTAAATAAGCTCCTACTAAAACTAGACGAGTGGTGTGAGTCCAACAAAATAACCATCAACACAAGCAAATCAAAAACAGTTCTCTTCTCGCATAAACAAATGCCAGAAAGAAAACTACACTGTAAGCTAGGAAACCAAACATTAGAAAATGTAGACCATTACAAATACCTAGGCCTTGAGTTGGACAGCCAACTAAACTACAACCTATGTATAAACAAAATTTCCAAAAGGTAAACCACAAACTGTGGCTATTTGCAAAGCTAAGAGACTACATGACGCAAGAAATGTCAATAAAAATCTTCAAAGGCATGGTGCTCCCCTATTTTGACTATGGAGATGTAAACTACATGGGTGCGAAAAAAGAACTTCTAAAAAAACTGCAAATACTGCAGAACAGAGCCCTAAAAATCTGCCTCAGAGTAGACAAGCTGCACCCCACCTATGACATACACAAAAGAACCAAAGTAAAATTACTAGAAAATAGGAGAATAATTCATTTGAAAACATTAGCATATAGCTATAGTCAAAACAATAAACTCCTGACAAAACCACAAAGGGCTACTAGAGCAAATAATGCGCCACTACTAAAGCAGACCAGAAGCCAAATAAAAGCCCATGAGAGAAGCACGCTGGAAATGGCTGCCAAGGTGTGGAATGCCCAAACGGTAAAGGAACGACAAATTCCTGACCTAAAAACATACAAAATATATCTGTGCAAAATAAGGCTAGGAAACCCCCACTAAGCTGCACTGCAAAGGGGCATGTGATATGTCACGGCCCACCAGCAGGACACCCAATGGAAGGTAACCATGCCAAAAGTAGCCAGATAGCACACCACACAACTACGTACAAGCCTATATATGTAAATAGGAGTAGGCTAGTCTAGTAGTAAGAGTAGAAAAAATAAAACACATATATGCCAAGAAAATCCAAAAAAACTAACATAGGCTACTAACCATAACACCCAACTATCTATCTGCTACTGAAATGCAGACAATCAAATACCTTATCAGCAGCTACTGTATGATAAGATAACACCAACACTACAGCTGGCCAGCATTGAAAACAAGCCTGAATACCCAGGCTTATATGCTATGGACAGTATAAATACAGCCTCAATAAAAGAAATATTAAAAGAATTCCCACCCCACCCCAGTCTAAATCCGAACAAGAACTGCTTTGATAGAAATCAATGGTAAACAAGCTGTGTATGTATTATTATTATTATTATTATTATTATCATTATTATCATATGAACAGTTATCAAACAATTAGAATGGAAAGCAGTGGACAAAAATAATGGAAAAACATTGGAAAAAAATGGAAAGCAATCGAAAGAAAGTAACAAAATACCAAAAAAAACTGCCTGACCTGAAATGAACAGAATGGGACGTACCGGGGGTTGGGCGCTTCTCTGGGCGGCGCATCATCCTGTCCACGTCACGTACAGTCAACATGCGCGGGGTCTCATCATCGGAGCTCTTCCCGGACCCTCCGTTGGGAGAGTGCAGGAGCTTGCGACCGTTCTTAGGGGTCTTCTTGGGAGGTCCACGGCCCGACATGATGCTTGCGGTTTGTTGGCGACTATACAAAAGAGCAATGTGAAATAATTAAATAAGTAATACATGAATAAATAACTTCACCAGCCCTGAACAAAAAAATCAAGGAAACATCACCAATGCAAACATGATATAAATATATTGAATTTTAAAAAGTAAACAAATCTTCCTAACCCCACATAAAGAAGGAAGGAATCAGTGATCATTATTCGACGCTGTCGCTGATAAAGTTCCGCACCCAACTTAAAAGCAGTGTGGAGGGGACCGGGAAGGGGACACGCATGATCAGATGAGGCAGTCAACTGTAAAGCTAGCATACCTTGCACAATGTATGCGGCATACGGCATGCAAATGTCGTACATGCGGCGTAGATATATGCCAACCCCCAACATTTGTTGGTGTTTTTCCTCCAAATTTGTGAAGGAACAGTATTGTTTTCTATGGCAAACGCAGCAGCATTCGCATTCGCATGCTGCACCGATGGCTACATGGACTGATTCAGTTGCTGCATTCGCATTCGCATTCGCATTCGCATTCGGAGGCATGGAATCACCCCCATTCACTTAGATGCTTTTCCAATTTTTGTCTCATTCGCATTCGCATGTCACATATCGCGTGTAAGGAATGTAGCCTTTAAACAGGCAATCAGTTTAAGAGGCACCTGGCACATACACAGTTGCGCACCATGATGGGGGATAACACAAGTTTTTTTAATTCTCTTCCTCGACAGCCATCAACTACTAGCAGGGTTGAAAGTGGTCTCTGGGAAAAAAAGCGGAAATGCTGACATTCTCCCATAGGCTTAGCATTGTCAGGGAATCCCTGAAAATTCCTGGAAGTCAGGTTTCATACATATGCTTATAGTGCTGCGGCGTTGGAAGCATGTATTAGTAGTATACGCTGATAGTGCTGCACCGTTTGAAGCATGTATTAGTAGTATACGCTGATAGTGCTGTGCCATTTGAAGCACGTATTAGTAGTATACGCTGACCCTGCTGCAGCGTTTGAAGCCATAAGTAGTATACGCTGCTAGTGCTGCGGCGTTTGCACCACATATTAGTATACGCTGATGGTGCTGCAGCGTGAAACACGTATTGGTGGGTTGGTTGTTGGAGTTTTATGTCCTGGAAACATCTAAGGTTATATCAGGATGGCCGCAACATATTAGTATACAATTATAGCTACAGGAAAAATCCTGGAAATCTGCGAAATCATGTAGATCTTTCATCCCTGTACTAGTGAGTTGATGGCACACACAGTTGAACACACTACATCAATCAGAACAGACATTTCAATAAATGTTCTTTAACATCGTCATGCTAAGAGTACACACCAATACATGTTAGCTTTAACTGTTGTGCCATGTCTACAAACTAGTAGAGTTTGCACAAACTAAATGTCAACTTCAACTTATGCTTAGGTCACAACTGCTGCGGGTGCCGTACGGTGCTGCGGTCTGCGGTATGCCTTGTGCTTTATGCAAATGTTACGGCATTACGGTCTGCGGTTTATCTCTTCGCACTTCGTACACGTATTTAATATACAAAAAAAGTCATAACTTTCTTAATATTGATGACACAAACATGAATTTTGTAACATATTGATATTCATTTTACAACCTTTTTATTCAATTTATATTATTTAAGAGCGGCTAACAGGTCCAATGCCTATTATAGATGTATTCTATTGATTGATTGATGTCAACAAAGGTTATCATGATACAGCCTACAGGATGTGGAGTCTGGATTGCCAGGATTGCGGCCTGAGGCATTGCTCCAACTTTTTTTAAATGCAACCCTTTTTTGGGGGGTAAATATTTGTTATTCATCCGAATACATATTTTGTCAGCACTGAGGCACTGGTCTTCCAGCCGTTGGAGTGATCACATTTGATTTGTACATAGTGGAAGTGGAATGTGTTGCATTGTGTGCAGCACAACCCATTCTGAACATAAAAAGAAAGTGAGGGAGCAACCTATGCTGCGTAGTGTACAGCATAGGTACTCAACATAGTGCAAGGTATATGCATCAAGATAGAGTGAGCAGTAATGTACACTAGTGGCTAAATCATTTGCATATGTATGTATATCAGTTAGATTTGGTTTTATTAATGGTTAGTCTTTTAATAGTACATGTATAGTGGTTTCTATTGAGTGCAATGCTGGTTGAAGATGTAGTCATTCAGTAGTGGTAGTGCATCTTGAATGTTATTATGTCATTGAGTTATAATAGTTGTTTGTCAAAATGTGGCGAGCAAAGAACCGCAGGGTGACCGTAACTCACGAACGGTCACCGCAAGCACGCCGTAACGCATTTGTGACGGAGGCATTAGTAGGGCTAAGAAGGCTAGGGCCTACACAACCTGAATTTAACCCATAGAAATACCGCATTTCTATATGACTCAACCACCCGAAGAGACAAGTTTAAGTTACGCGCAAGATAGAAAAATGCAATCCCCTCCTATCAACCTACTACTTCGGCCCTAAAATCTAGAAATTATATCGTGTACTTTTGCTTTCCTATTGTTTTAGCTGTCATAAAACAACATCATTTGCTGTCCTTAATTGTAAGGCCGTCTGCTAGTACGCAATGCATGATTTTCAAGATGGCGACCGTTTGTTGTCGTTTCCTGGGTGCTGAAACTAGTCTTATTCTGATGACGTCATCACGAGTCTGCGCACTGATTGGTCAGTGGGCGCCCGCCCGCCCTGCCCTGAACCAAGATGGCGAAAATAGACAAATTCTCGACAAATTCATAAGCACGTGTTACTAATTTTTAGCTGCATTTCACTGAACCTACTGATACTCCAAACACGTATCATTTATTGCATAACATATAATTTCATTAACCTGTTCCAAAACTAGTTCTATTCGCATATCTTTTTAAAGTAATAACTGCAATTTGCATTTCCGAATTATACACCTGCGGTCAATAAAAATCAAGAACACTGCTAAATCAGATCAGACCAATCAAATTAACCTCGATCTATTCATTCCATGATCATGGACCAATAACTGTGTAGCATTTCTAGGCTCCTATCTTTCAAATGATAGCTTTACTTGATTAGTTTAAGTGAAGACTTAAAACTTACTAACCTCAACTCTTCAAGATGGCACCCGTGTCTAAGCTTCCGTTGCTATATCAACAGATGACGTTAGCGCCAGGAGCATGCGCAGCCACTATGCTATTCTCTCTGATACCAAGAGTGAGGCTAGCATTGTAGCAACCTAGGCTCGGGCACAAAACACCCGACATATACGATATACACACACACATATATCATATGTATATATATATATATATATATATATATATATATATATATACAGGGACACTCACACACTCACACACCCAACACTCACACATATATACACAGGCACACACTCACACACACTCAACAGACAACACTCACACACACTCACGCATATATATATATATATATATATATATATAAATATATATATATATATATATTCACACACACAGGGACACTCACACACTCACACACACAACACTCACACATATATACACAGGCAGACTAAACACTCACCCCTCTCACCCACACTCAACACTCACACATTCACACATATATGCACAGGCACACTCACCCACTTACACACACTCACCCACTTACACACACTCACCCACTTACACCCACTCACCCACTTACACACACTCACCCACCCACACACACTCACCCACTATCAACACTCACACAGTCACAGTCTACTCCCACCCACACACCCACCCCCACACTCACACCCACACACCCACAGACCCACACTCACCCCACACCCACCCACCCACACCCCCACACTCACACTCACACCCCCACATACACCCCCACACCCCACACGCCCATACACCCCCCCCCCCCTCATACACACACAGCGCCCAGCGCATGTGGATCTTATTAACGACGTAAACGCGAACACGGGGAACATATATATATATAGTTTACCGCGCTCCTCGAATCCAAGATGGCGGCCCTCATTACCGCTGAAGCGCCCCCTAGTTGTCATCACTGGAAGCTGTCACTCAACGCGCACTCTCCAAGCAGAACCAACGTGGCCCGATGATGCATCGGCTGGGAGAGTGGACGCGATCGGCGGCTGGGTTTTACCAAGACGTTGTCGGCGATTTTCAACTTATGTTTTGTTTGTTTGTTGTTGTTTTGCGTCCTAGCAACATCTTGGGTCATATCAAGATGGTTTCTGACTTGTGGCAGTGAGCACTCATGACGATTTTATAGTGCTGCACCATTGGGAGATCAGGCTGCCAGCACCATGACACAATATCCCACACAACCACAATATCCTGATACTGTGCTAACCAGTCCTTGCCCTATCCTGTTAATGCCGATCGCTAGGCTAGGTAGCGACAAGTACCAATTTTTAAGTCATTGGTTTGAAGCCGCTGGGATTCGAACTCCTGACCTTCCACACGGGAAGCTTGCTCTCCGTTGGTTCGACCACCGCATTCTCTCAACTGATGTTTGTTAGGGTTTTACATCCTAGTAACATTTAAAGGGAATGGACAAAGGAAGAGGTGGGAAGACAACATCAGTGAATGGACGACAGGCCTAGAGTTTGGAAAATCCCAGAGGGCAGTGGAGAACAGGGGGAAACTTGAGAAAACTGGTTGCAAAGTTATCTGTGGTGCCCCGAAGACCCACTTGGTTAAAGGATTGATGATGATGGTGGTGATGATGATGAATATTTAAAGCTGGGTTAACTCCGATCAAAGCCTCAAAGTTTCGAAACCAAAACACTGACCTAGATGTGTTGATACATATCTAACTTAGATACTGATGCATTTATTAGACACTTGTTGCTACATATCTAACTTAGATGCTGATGCATTTATTAACCTCGTGTTGCTACATATCTAACTTAGATACAGGTGCATTTATTAAACACTTGTTGCTACATATCTAACTTAGATACGGGTGCATTTATTAAACACTTGTTGCTACATATCTAACTTAGATACTGATGTATTTATTAAACACTTGTCGCTACATATCTAACTTAGATACAGATGCATTTATTAAACACTTGTTGCTACATATCTAACTTAGGTACTGATGCATTTATTAAACACTTGTTTCTACATCTCTAGCTTAGGTACTGATGCATTTATTAAACACTTGTTGCTGCATATCTAACTTAGATACGGGTGCATTTATTAAATAGTTGTTGCAGCATATCTAACTTAGATTCTGATGCATTTATTAAACACTTGTTGCTACATATCCAACTTAGATACTGATGCATTTATTAAACACTTGTTGCTGCATATCTAACTTAGATACTGATGCATTTATTAAACAGTTGTTGCTGCATATCTAACTTAGATACTGATGTATTTATTAAACACATGTTGCTACATATCTAACTTAGATACTAATGCATTTATTAAACACTTGTTGCTACATATCTAACTTAGATACTGATGCATTTATTAAACACTTGTTGCTACATATCTAACTTAGATACTGATGCATTTATTAAACACTTGTTGCTACATATCTAACTTAGATACTGATGCATTTATTAAACACTTGTTGCTACATATCTAACTTAGATACGGGTGCATTTATTAAACACTTGTTGCTACATATCTAACTTAGATACGGGTGCATTTATTAAACACTTGTTGCTCATTCTAACTTAGATACTGCATTTATTAAACACTTGTTGCTACATATCTAACTTAGATACTGATGCATTTATTAAACACTTGTTGCTACATATCTAACTTAGATACTGATGCATTTATTAAACACTTGTTGCTACATATCTAACTTAGATACTGATGCATTTATTAAACACTTGTTGCTACATATCTAACTTAGATACTGATGCATTTATTAAACACTTGTTGCTGCATATCTAACTTAGATACGGGTGCATTTATTAAACAGTTGTTGCTGCATATCTAACTTAGATACTGATGCATTTATTAAACACTTGTTGCTACATATCTAACTTAGATACTGATGCATTTATTAAACACTTGTTGCTGCATATCTAACTTAGATACTGATGCATTTATTAAACAGTTGTTGCTGCATATCTAACTTAGATACTGATGCATTTATTAAACACTTGTTGCTACATATCTAACTTAGATACTGATGCATTTATTAAACACTTGTTGCTACATATCTAACTTAGATACTGATGCATTTATTAAACAGTTGTTGATGCATATCTAACTTAGATACTGATGCCTTTATTAAACAATTGTTGCTGCATATCTAACTTAGATACTGATGCATTTATTAAACACTTGTTGCTACATATCTAACTTAGATACTATTGCATTTATTAAACACTTGTTGCTACATATCTAACTTAGATACTGATGCATTTATTAAACACTTGTTGCTACATATCTAACTTAGATACTGATGCATTTATTAAACAGTTGTTGCTACCAACAACAAACACAAAAACACCATATCTAACTTAGATACTGATGCATTTATTAAACACTTGTTGCTACATATCTAACCTAGATACGGGTGCATTTATTAAATAGTTGTTGCTACATATCTAACTTAGATACGGGTGCATTTATTAAATAGTTGTTGCTGCATAGAAGGGGATATTAAGTTAATTTAATAGAACTTGTGACTGTGGAAGGGATGGCTTCCAGCATTTTGATGTACATACCAAAATTAATTTGGCATTTTTTCAGTTCAAATATGTCAAAAGGGTAGCCCTTTAGAATCAAATTTACTTGAAACTAAAGTGAGGTAGATTCGAACAATTAACATAAAATAGGTATACATAAACTCTGTGTGTTCTCTCTGGTGGAGTGGTTAGAGTGTCTGACTTTTTTCTAGGTTGGACTCCTAATCTGAAGATCAGTGGTTCAATTCCCCATGTCCCCACCTCTGCCAATTTGGATTTCCACCACTGTGTATAACTTACAGTGTCATCAAAGGACAGTTGCTCTCATACCATGTCTTTGCGGTGTGGGAGCTTAAAAATCCCTTGGGTCGGTAAAAGTGTAGGCTCAGGCTTTCAATCGACAAACTGTCTAATGGTGAAATTTATTTATTCAGTTTATTCAGACTTATCCATGATAGGCAGTGTAAATCTTCAAGAAATAAAATATAGCAGTAATATAAAAACAGCATCATTTTGTTGTGTCTGTGTTTGAAATCAACAAGTTACAAAACTAGGGGAAAAAAGAACAGCGTTGAAAGGGATTGAAATGAATTACCTTTCCAGGTTCACTGTCGGACTGAACGAATAAATAAAGGTATGCTCTTTTTTTATAGGAACAGTCTTTTAGTTATTTTTATTTGTGTTTCTTCGATAAAGATGTGTTAGTAAATGTGCCCCTTGTTGAGGCCACCCAGGTGCTACCGAGACACGATCCCCACAGTTGGTTGTCAGTGTGACTGGCAGTTTGACTGCCATTTAGACTGGCAGTTTGACTGTCAGCCTGACTGTCAGTCTGACTGACAATCTGTGGCTGGCATTGTGACTGTCAATTTGAGTGTCAGTGTGTCCAGTTGACAGTGTATGCATTGGTCTGTTCGTGAGCATATGTCTGTCTATCAGTAGGTGTGTCTGTATGTCTGTCCACCGGCATGTCTATCTGCCAGGGTGTCCTAATGACAGTCTGTGTATGTGTCTGTCAGTATGTGTGTCTATCTACGCTTTTGTATGCATGCATGTCTAGCTGTCGGTCTGTCCTACTGATAGTCTGTGTATTTCTGTCAGTATGTGTGTACATATGTATGTATGTCTGCATGCATATCCAGCTCTCAGTGTGTCCTGCTGACAGTATGTGTATGCCTGTCAGTAAGGGTGTAGATCTGTCCATCTGTTCGCATGCATGTCTAGTTGTCAGAGTGTCCTACTGACAGTCTGTGTCTGTCTGTCAGTAAGTGTGGAGATCTGTACATCAGTTCACATGAATGTCTAGCTGTCAGTCTGTCCTACTGACAGTCTGTGTCTGTATGTCAGTAAGTGTGTAGATCTGTACATCAGTTCGCATGCATGTCTAGCTGTCAGAGTGTCCTACTGACAGTCTGGGTCTGTCTGTCAGTAAATGTGTAGATCTGTACATGTTCGCATGCATGTCTAGCTGTCAGTGTGCCCCACCCTTCCCTACGCCCTGCTCCCACCCTCCCACTCCTCCCCCCGCTTCCATCCTCCTACCCTCCCATCCCTCAGCCCTCCCATCCCTAATACCCCTCCACCTCCCAACCCTCCCACCCTCTCACCCTCCCACCCTCCCACCCCTACCACCCCTCCCACCCCCCTACCACACCTCCCATCGCTTTGCCCTCCCAGCCCTCCCAGCCCTCCCAGCCCTCCCAGCCCTCCCAGCCCTCCAACCCTCCACCCTCCTAGCCCTCCCAGCCCCTCCCATCCCTCCAGCCTCCCAGCCCTCCCAGCCCTCCCAGCCTCCCAGCCCTCCCAGCCTCTGCCCCACCCTCACACCCCTCACACCCTCACACCCTCACACCCCTACCTCCACACCAACACCACTCGCTGTTAATAACTTGTCTTTTTGCTGTTTTGTGTGTAGCCGTTATCTCTTACAGATCGTTCAGCCTCTCACTCAGTCGACTGTCCTTATCTCGGAGCATCTCCTCACTCCTCCCACCACCCCCACCCCCTCCTCCACCACCCCCCCACCCCCACCACCTCCACCTCCACCTCCACACCCACCCCACTACCCCCACCACCACCACCTCAACCCCGACCGCCTCCACCCCCACCCCCACTGCACCCCTCTCTCTCTCCCTCTCCCTCTCTCTCTCTCTCTCTCTCTCTCTCTCTGTCTCTCCCCAAACTTTCACTCCATCTCTTTCTATTATATAGTCCGATTTTTTTAACTTTCTGCCATTATTTGATATTATTATTTTAGGTTGATCCTTATCTGCCTTTTGGCTTGCAGTGATTTGGGTTAATAAATAGTGGTTTGGCGATATTGTGATATATGTCATATCAGGAAGGGTACCGACTTGTGACACTGCGCACTCATGGCAACTTTACAGTGCTGCCCCACTGGGAGATCAGGCCGCCGGCACCAAAAATACAATTTCCCACTGAATCACATTATCATGATACTGAGATAACCAGTACTTGCCCTATCCTAGTAATACAAATCATTTATTTGACTCGGCCATTATTTGAACTCCCTACCTTCCGCACGGGAAGCCTGCGCTCTTTGTCGAATCGGCCGCCGCGTCCGTTCCCCACCCCATCATCACACCTCCCCCGTCCCCTTCCCCCTCCCCCCTCTCCGGCCTCCCCCTCCCCTCCCCACACCACCCGTTCCCTCCTCCCCTCACTCCCCTTCCCCTCCTTCCCCATCCATCCTCCCCTCCCCCCTCTTCCCGATCCCTCCTTCCCCCCTCCCCCTCTCTCCCCCCGACCCCTCTCAACCCCCTCCCTCTCCCCTTCGCCATCCCTCCTTCCCCCTCCACCCCCTCCCGTCCCCGTCTGCCCCTCCCACTCCCGTACCCTCCCACCTCTCCCCACCCCCTCCCCTCCCCCACCCCCTCTCTCCCCTCCTTCCCGCCCTTCCTCCTCCGCCCTTCCTCCTCCCGCCTCCTGCTCCCCATCCCCCCTCCCCCTCCTCCCTCCCAAACCTCGCCACCACCCCTCTCTCCCCTCCTCCTCCCACCCCACTCCCGTTCCCGTCCCCCCTCCCCTTCCCCATCCCCCCTCTCCCCTCCCATCCCCCACCCCCTCTCTCCCCTCATCCCTTGGCCCTCATACTCCTGGCTCCCGCTCTTACCCCTCTCTCCCCGTCCTTCTCCCCCACCTCTCCCCCCTCTCTCCCCCCCACCCCCTCCCGTCCCCCTCCCCATCCCCCCCCACCCCCCCCTCCCCACCCCCTCCCCCTCCTGTGCTCCTGCCTCCTCCCCACCCCCTCCTCCCCCCCCTCCCTACCTCTCCTCCTCCCTTCTCCCCGCCCCCTCTCCCCATCCTCACCCCCATTCCCCCTCCCCACCCACTCGCACCCTCCCCTCTCAGCCCCTGTCCCCTTCCCACCAATAGATCCTCCATTACGATAATGCGAGTCCGGAACGTAGTCAGACGACACCGAATTTGGCGCCAATTCCCTTCTTTGTTCGACGTCAATCGGATCGATTCGTTAATTGTCGTTTTCCGGCTAGCTCGTCAAACCCTGCCTGACCTCCCCCCCCCCCCCCCAATCCCCCACTCTCCACCTTCTCCCAGTCACGCAGCTCCCCACACCCACTCTATACCCCCATCCCCATATCTTCCCCCCTCCCACACACCACACACACCACACACACCACACACACCACACACACCACACACACCACACACACCACACACACCACACACACCACACACACCACACACACCACACACATACACTTCCCCCTGTTCACACCCTACACACATCCCTACTCGGTGTGAATCTGAAACCCTCCCTCCCTGATTGCTTACGTCACT
Organism: Branchipolynoe longqiensis; assembly: GCA_030323885.1. Lineage (NCBI taxonomy): Eukaryota > Metazoa > Annelida > Polychaeta > Phyllodocida > Polynoidae > Branchipolynoe > Branchipolynoe longqiensis. The sequence goes on along the minus strand of JASIRB010001331.1, from coordinate 20,920 downwards.
TCCGGTTCCGTCTCAGACTTAGAGAGAGGCTCCACGTAAACTGATAGAGGGCGCCACCGGAAGATGGCGTCTGCGTTAAAACTTAAAGCCGCAGTCTCATTAAAGCAGCAACTTTTCTCAACCAGAACGGTTATCTAGATTTGAATCAACATAGTCCGATGACTTATAAAATTGATACTTGTTGCTTCCTAGCTTGGCGCTCGGCATAAATAGGATAGGGCAAGGACTGGTTTAGGTCAGTGTCAGGATAATGTGACTGAGTGGAATAGCGGGGCATGGCGCCGCCGGTGGCCTGATTTCCCAGTGGGGCAGCACTGATATGACCTTAGATGTTGCTAGGATGTAGAACAACAACAAACAAACATCTGACAACATAGCATAGGCATATACTGCGGCAGTAACAGGCTCCTTTAAATTAACTTACTCCTCCTGTCTCTGAAACAACAAATGTTTTCCATGTTGGATGTGCAGATTTTCATTCATCGTTCACAAAGGAAGTGGTAATCTTTGCAATATCACTGTTGGTGCTTCTATAAGTTCTAACTACAGTATAATCCCGTTAAACCAAGCTCGGTTAAACCAAACGATCACTTAATCCAAACTTTTTTCGGCGGCCCGGCAAAATACTACCATTTATCATATAAAAAAAGTTGGTTAAACCAAAGTCGGTTAATCCAAAGTATTGGTTAATCCAAACAAAATTGTAACCCAGGCCACTTCCGGTACAGTTAAAGCAAACTTTCATGTGGTTTTAAGGTCATCTGAGACTTTTATATATGATAAATGGTAGTATTTTGCCAGGTGCCAAAAAAAGTTTGGATTAATCGATCGTTTGCTTTAACCGAGGTTGGTTTAATGGGGGTAAACTGCATATACATAAAAAACAATAATCGTAGTGTCCACATACATTGTACATTCATAATGCACCTCTGTTTTTGCCAAAGCCAAGTCAAAGCTCGGTTAAACCAATGATCGGTTAATCCAAGCAAATGTCTAGGGTCCCTTCAAGTTTGGTTTAACAGGGTTATACTGTAACTCTTAATTCGATACAAGACGCACACACTGAAAAGGAAGTGTTAAAGATCTTATTTAGAATGTTACGTGTAGAAGCAATCATTGGATTAGTTGGTGCTGAGATGAATTAATATGGAGTAGAGGGAGGGGGAAAAGAGTGGAATGAGGGAAGGGATGGGGGAGAAGAAGGGAGGAGGGGGAGGGTGGAGGGGGAAGGGGGGAAAGGAGGCGAAGAGGGCTGAAGGACGGGGAGCTGGGAAAGGAGCGGGAGGTGGAGGAGGGGGAGGAGCGGAAGGAGGAGAAGCAGAGGAAAGAGGGATGGGAGAGGATAGTAAATATGTGACTGAGTGGGATATCGGATTATAATGCGGGCATCTTGTATGGTCTCTCAGAGGGGCAGCACTATAAAGTCGCCATGAGTGCGCACTCTCCTCAGTCCCAAATCCCGGGTACCCCCAATTCCAAAGTCCTAAGTCCCAAGTCCAAAATCCCAAGTCCAAAATCCCAAGTCTGTAGGGAGGGCCTACCTATCCTGATATGACCTCACTCCTCAGATGTTTCTAGGATGTAAAACCTCAGCAAACAAAGAAACAATCCAACGCTCCGCCCCCCACGTGTCCTGGTTTGCTCTGACAGCCAACAGACAGTTGACTGTGACAGCTGCTGACAGCTGCTGATACTTGCTGACAGCTGCTGACAGTGACGGCTGCTGCCTCTTTGGAGGTCGTCTCTGGACGCCAGGTGTCGCCTCATGGTTGATTGACACCGATGTTTATTACCCCGACTTGACATTTCTCATGATGGACATGACATTACATTTGTGTGGGGGGGGGGGGGGGGTACCCCCCCCCCCCCCCCCTCTCCCCATCCTGAACCCTACAGATGCCTTTCAAATTTATAAACATCGCGTATGCGTGCGCAGCTTGGTTGCAGAACGAGGGCACACTGCAATTGAGTTTGCCGATACGCGCTGTGAAATGCGCTAGTTTTATTCAAAATTCATAGAAATACAGAAGCCTAACCTTATAAGTTTATTATAATCTGTTTGTTGAATATGTTTTCTATATGTGTTCCAAGCGGTTTGTGTGTAGGTGGTGTAGTTTTAGAGATATTTCACTTTTTCTGTATGAAGATTGCTCACGGCCATTGAGAATGCATTGAATTTGTCGATACGCGCAATGCAAAACGTCAATTCTATTCAAATTAATAGAAATGCAGAACCCTAACCGTATAAATTTAATATAATCTGTTTGTTGAATATGTTTTCCAGATGCGTTCCTAACGGTTTGTGTCTAGGAGGTGTAGTTTTAAAGATATTTCACATTTTCTGTATGAAGATTGATCATAAGCCGTGTTCACATGGGGCAGTTAATTCGATTCATATAAATCGCCTTGCCTAGTTCGGCTCACATTTGGCGTGTGAATGCGCGGCTGAGGCGGTTTAAGCCTGAATAGAATCATATAATTCGGATTTTATAAACCACCTATCTAGGTGGTTTATATGAACCAAATTTTATGATTCGACTTATATCGCCCGTGTGAACGCAACCGACTTAAGGACGTATTAAGGACGTCACACGCATGCGCAGTCGAGACCTTAGTTTGTTGACTTTCCGGTCGATCAAAAGCGCATATTATATAATTTGGTCTATGAACCGGATAGAGGTGCACAGATGTTTTTTTCATCATTTATTTATAGGTTTTCACTGCCCAGCAGAAGTTTTTACGGTTCCAAAACAATATGATTCAGTCTATACATATCTAGGTCGAACCCACACTCATGCGCAAATATCCACTTCCGCCTTAAACCGACTCAAGCACTGCCCATGTGAACGCGAAACACTTTCAAACTCGGTCCGTGTGAACGGGCCTCTAAATCGATTCATATAATTCGCCTTGTCTAAATCGGTTTAAACTTTTCCCATGTGAACACGGCTATAGTCTGAGTTTGCAGTGTGACCATGGGTTGTCCTGCAGCCAAGCTGTGCGCACACTGACCTAAATACCTATGCTGACATCACATGAAATAGGTCTATATCGCCAACAGATTGTTGACTGTGTAGTTTCGTGCGAAGCTATAAATAATACAAATCACCAAGCCTGGAAAGTACATGTTGTAATTAAAGGAAAAGCAAATGCCTTTTCCCGGCATGCATTGCATGCGCCACCATTTTGAGCAGAAACTGCGGCAGTAACTCACACCACACTAAGGATGCTGGGACTATCGTCATGCACCAATCGCTGACAAGTGGCTGTGAGTGTTATGGACTTCTAGTACACAAGGATAGGGCTACAAGCGGTGGAATGAGGAAGAACCAATTGTCCACGATTGAAATGTGTCCCTCGCTTAAAGTTGCATAGTCCGATGCTTTTGAGTTTTTGCTATTTTCTGAGATAAATATATTATGCTAATCATTATAATCTACTTTACTATAGTTTGAAGTAACTTTAATTTTAAATGGCTAAATTTGGAGATATTTGATGTCAAAACATGCCAAAATAATTTTGGCAAGCACACCAAAACTATGACACCATAGACTTCAGTAGTAACAGTTTCTATTAATAAATGCACCAGTGTCTAAGTTGAATATGTAGAATCAAATCTTGATAAGTGTTTTGGTTTTGAAAATTTGATGTTTTCATCAGACTATGCAACTTTAATCAACTAATGTACCGCAAACAAACAAAGAAACAAAAACAGAAAATCAAAAGAAATATGAATAAATAATTCATTCCTTTTGCCCGGAGTGCACTGCGCGTGCCACCATTTTGACCAGAAGCTGCGGCAGTGTTTTGGTTTTGAAAATTTGATGTTTTCAGCGGACTATGCAACTTTAATCAACTAATGTACCGCAAACAAACAAAGAAACAAAAACTGTAAATCAAAAAATATATGAATAAATAATTAAATCCTTTTGCCCCGGCGCGCACTGCATGCACCACCATTTTGACCAGAAGCTGCAGCAGAAACTCACACCGTGCTAAGGATGCCGGACTATTGTCATGCACCAATCGCCGACAAGTGGCTGTGAGTGTTATGGACTTCTACTACACTAGGATAGGGCTAGGAGCGGTGGAATGAGGAAGAACCAATTGTCCACGATTGAAATTTGGCCCCCGCTTAATCAACTCAATCAATCAATAGTTCCATCCTCTAGTCGAGGGTTGGATGCAATGGTTCTCCACTTGTCCCGATGTTGTGCTGTTCTGATAGACTGTGAATAATTCAAGCCTGTCCACTGTGAAATATTTGTAAACCATGATGTTCTTGGTCTCCCTCTCCCTCTGCTGCCATTCACCTTCCCTTCCAACAATGTACGGTATATTGAACTCTGACGAATGATGTGGCCAAAATAAATAAGTTTCTTTGTCTGTATAGTGGCAAACAAGCTTTTCTTATTTTTAATTTTTCTGAGAACTTCTTTGTTGGTGATCTTCTTTGTCCATGATATTTTCATCATCCTTCGATAAGTCCACATCTCAAATGCTGCTAAACGTTTGTACATTTTCTTAGAGATTGTCCATGTCTCTGCCCCATACATTAGAGTAGACCACACATAACACTGAAGAATACGCTTCCTTGTTTGTATTAATATCTTACTTGATGTTAACACTCTATACATTTTGGAGAATGTTGTTCGGGCTATTGTTATCCTTCTTTTAATTTCTTCCTCACATCTCCCATCATTTGTAATCTTTTGTCCGAGATATATGAATTCGGATACTTGTTCTATGTTTGTGCCATCTATGGTTATATTGACATTTGGTTTATCTGTCTTTTTACTTATAACCATTGTTTTGGTCTTCCTGGCATTCATCTTCATGTTGAATAGTATTCCAGCTTTATTGATTCTATTCACTATATCTTGTAGGTTTTTCTCACTGTCTGCTAGTATTACACTGTCATCGGCATATCTAAGATTGTTGACGTTCATGCCACCTATTGTCACTCCCTTGCAATCTTCAATGTGTCTGAAAATCATCTCTGTGTACAGGTTAAATAGACATGGTGACAATACACACCCCTGTCGAACTCCTCGTTTAATCATAACTTCATCCGATAGGCCCTGCTCCATTTTTATAAATGCACGTTGTGTCCAGTATAAGTTCACAATTAGTTTAATGTCTTTGCCATTGACACCAATATCTTGTAAACATTTGATTAACAGTTCATGATTGACTCGGTCGAAGGCCTTCTCATAGTCAATAAAGCAGGCATAAACATCCTGGTTCACTTCACAATAACGTTCACAAATCATTCTCATATTGAAAATCCCTTCACGTGTACCTCTTCCAGATATAAACCCACTTTGTACGTTACTGATTTGTTCTTCAATTTTCTGTCTGTTCAACTAATGTGCCGAAAACCAAAAGAAAACACAAACACAAAACTGAAAATATATATATATTTTTTTAACCAAATGCCTTTGCCCAGTGTGCACTACGCGTGCACCACCATTTTGGCTGGAAGCTATGGCAGTACTCACACCACGCTAAGGATGCTGGGACTATCATGATGCACCAGTTGCATATAAGCGGCTGTGGATGTTAGAGACTACTACTACACTAGGACAGGGCTGGGAGTGGTGGAATGAGGAAGAACCAATTGTCCACGATTGAAATTTGGCCCCCACTTAATCAACTAATGTGCTGAAAACCAAAAGAAAACACACACACACAAAACTGAAAAAAAAATATATATATATAAAAGCAAATCCTTTTTCCCCGGTGTGCACTGCATGCACCACCATTTTTTTACCAGAACCTGCGGCAATAACTCACACCGTGCTAAGGATGCCGGGACTATCATCATCAAGGAGCAGTGGAATGAAGAAGAACCAATTTTCAGCAATTGTAATTTGGCCCCCGCTTAATCAACTAATGTGCCGAAAACCAAAAGAAAACACACACACACAAAAAAATCAAATGAAAAAAAAAAAATAATAATAAAGAATTATAAAAAGCAAATACCGGCGTGCACTGCGCACGCTGCCATTTTGTGACAGGAGGCTCCGGCAGTAACTCACATCGCGCTAAGGATGCCGGTGTCGCGGTTTCAGTTCTCCACCAGTTTCAGTTCTCCACATCGCTTCTATGCATGCATCAAAATCAAACAGCATCATCTGCGCATCGAGCCAGATTCAAACCATCGCCGATTGCCGCAAATCACTGCACTCATACTGTCACTATAGTGTCAGTGTCACTAACCTTATAAATTTCATATAATCTTTTCGGTAAACATGTTTTCTATATGTATACCAAGCGATTTGTTTCTAGGTGGTGTGGTTTTAGAGATATTTCACTTTTTCTGTATGAAGATTGCTTATGACCATTGACAATGCCTTATGTTTGCCCGTACGCGCAGTGCAAAACATTATTCAAAATTAATAGAAATCCAGAACCCTAACCATATCGATTTAATATAATCTTTTTGGTAAACATGTTTTCTATATGTGTACCAAGCGATTTGTTTCTAGGCGGTGTGGTTTTAGAGATATTTCACTTTTGCTGTATGAAGATTGCTCACGACCATTGCCAATGCCTTGACGATGCTGTTCGATTTTGACGCATGCGCAGAAGCGATGTGGAGAACTGAAACTGGTAGAGAACTGAAACCGCGACACTGGGACTATCATCATGCACCAGTCGCCGGATAGCGCGCCAGTTATCTGCCTTATCGGCAGCGCGGACGTCGGAGAGAGCACCCCGGGTGTAGCAGCAGAGGAAGCCGGCAGTGCTTAGCGTGAAGCGGCAGCCGTCCCGCCACCTGGTGGGGGTTTGGAGAAGCTCTGATTGGTTGGCGGCGTCCCCCATTGAACGAGAAGTTGAAAACTCACAACGCAATAGACGCATTTCACGTGACGACAGCATAGATAATTAGGTGTGCGCGCGCGGAACTTGGCTGCAAAACAACACCCGGTCTTCATACAGAAAAAGTTAAATATCTCTAAAACCGCACCACCTAGAAACAAACCTGTTGGCACACAAACAGTAAGCAATGTTTAACGAACAGCTTATATTAAATGTATATGTTTATTGTTCGGTATTTCTATTAATTTTGAATATAATTGAAGTTTTGCATTGCATGCATTGGCAAACTCAATGGCCATGTGCATTTGTTTTGCAGCCAACGTACACACGCATACACAATGTTTGTGAACATTGAAAGAGATCTATAGACGGGTTCGTAATTCCAGCCGCGCATTGTGGGATGTGTGGCAGCAAAACAAAACCACACGGACCACATGGCACGTGTTAAAACAGTGAGTGTGGCTATGGAATTTGTTAGTTAGTTTCAGCACATTTCAGCTCCTGTTTGAAACAGAATACCAACTAAAAAAACATATATATAAAAAATTAAGATGTTAATCTTTTATCTAGCATTGCATTTACATCAATCTAATCAGCATGTCTTATACCATCTGCATTTAGATCTAGACAAATCTAGGCATTCAAATTAGTGTTAGAACCATAGCCAGTGTTAGTTTTCCTTATTTTATTCATGTTTTTATTTATATCCTATGGTTACTAACAATTGTACAGCTAGGAAATAGGTAGTGTTAATCAGACATTGGTCATATATTTCTTTGAAACAAGATTCTGTTGACACATTTGACATTTTAATATTTAGAACAAGAATTAAAAATGGTGATGTGAACATCAGCCTGTAAAGTGACTGATTGCTTTGTGGGGAATTGTATGTTTCTTAGCTCATGATGCTTAATTACGGCTCGTTGTGTCATAAATATATTCATGATATCATTGCATTATTATATTGCATGCGTGTATCCACGTGTATTTCCAATTGTTCTGTATTTCTACTACGCGTATCGGCAAAGTCAATGGCTGTGCGCATTTGTTTTGCTTTTGACGCCGCTTTCAGCGCATGCGGAACCGGAATTATGAACCCGTCTGTGTGGGTGGGTGAGTGTGGGTGTGTGTATGTGGTTGTGGTGTGTATGCGTGTGGGGCGGGTATGAGTGTGATTCTGTGGGGGTGTGGATGTGTATGTGCATGTGTGTAAAGGAAAGTTTGTTTTATTTAACGACACCTCTAGAGTGCATTGATTTTTATCATCGGCTATTGGACGTCAAACATTTGGTCATTCTGACATATTTCTTTGGAGGAAACTCGCTGTCGCCACATAGGCTACTCTTTCCGATAAGCAGCAAGGGGTCTTTTTTATGCACTTTCCCACACAGAGGACAGCACACATCACAGCCTGTGATGAACTAGTTGTGGGCCAGTGGTTGGACTGGAAAATAGCCCAAACTGCAAAAGGATCCACTGAGGAGGATCGATCTGTGTATGTGTGTATGTGTGTATGTGTGTATGTGTGTGTGGATTCGAGTGTGTGCGCATGTGTGTAGGTGTGAGGGTGTGGCTGGCCCCCTCCCCCACCACCACCACCACCTCACGACGAAAACTGCTGAGTCACGATATAACGCCGGTTTTCGTCGAAAGCGTCACAAATTAAATTACCACAGACACCACCCACACCACCACCCACCACCACCCACCACCACCACCCACAACCCCCATCACAACCCCCACAACCCCCAACAATGCCCACACTCCCTCCCCTGCCGCCGTTTACTCGCGGTCCGGTGAGATTTGTTCGCGACTAAAGCAATTAGCCAAAAGGCCGACGCCTGGGGAGCCGCCATTGTTGAAAGAAAATAGTGCCGGCTGGTGCATAGTGAGTAGTGAGTAGTGAGTAGTGAGTAGGCCGGAGGGTGGATGGGAGGGTGTATTATTGCGCGCTTCCAACGGGGCGCGGTTGCCTAATCATTACTGCTGCTAAGGATTCCATCTTCCATCAAGATTTCCCCGAACAACCACCATATATATTTATATATTCACTCTACGAAAAGTAAGTCGCATTTGACCAAATTCTATTAATATTGTTCCATTGTTAACCATTTCAAAATCCTGCCAGGTTTAGAATGTCAAATAAAACAACTTCTCGTTATAATTCCTACTCCCTCTAGCAACCAATGGCTTACAAAATTGATACTTGTCGCTACCTAGCCAGGCGCTCGGCATTTAATAGGATAGGGCAAGGACTGGTCGGCTCGGTGTCAGGATAATGTGACTCAGTGGGATATCTGGTCATGGTTCCGGTGGCCTGATTTATTTCCCAGTGAGGCAGCACTACAAAGTCACCATGAGTGCGCACTGTCACAAGTCGGTACCCATCCTGATATGACCTTAGATGTTGCTAGGACATAAAACAACAACAAACAAACAACAATATTGCGCGCTTCCAGTTGTGGTAGCAAACAGAGATGTGGGGCTTTCGCTTGCTTGTTTGCTTTTGGGGTTTTACATCCTGGCAACATCTATTATCATATCAGGACGGGTTGATCTAATGGTTAATGGTTGGTTGGTTGATTGTTTGTTGGAGCTTTACGTCCGGGGAACAATCAAGGTAATAATTATCAGGATGGGTACCGACCTGTGACGATGCGCAATCATGGCGACATTTATAGTGCTGCCCCACTGGGAGACCAAACCGCCAGCACCATGACGTGATATCTGACTCAGTCACATTATCATGATCCAGGAATGAAAGTGATCTCTGGGGTGAAAAACCGGAAATGCTGATATTCTGCCATAGGTTTAGCATTGTCAGGGAATCGCGGAAAATTCCCGCAAGTCGGGTTTCATATATATTGGTATACGCTGATAGTGCTGCGCCATTTGAAACATCTATTAGTAGTGTACGCTGATACTGATAGTGCTGCGGTGCTTGGAGCATTTATTAGTAGTATACGCTGATAGTGCTGCGGAGTCTGCACCACATATTAGTATACGCTGATGGTGCTGTGAGATTGAAAAATCTTGGAAATCGTGGAATTTAATAAGTCATTGGTTTGCCTCGACTGGGAATCTGTTGACAAATGAAAATTCAGAAGGACAAGTGAAAATCACACCAGACTTGTATGGTGGACAAGTGAAAAATGGTGGCTACTGAACACTAGAAGTCCTTTTCTAGTCGTTATTTTAACTCTCTTTTTTTTAGAAGGGTCCACAGCGACGAAAGGATGAAAAACGAGTTCCCACTGGGTAATATCGAGCATACCCTTGCAGGATGAGTTTCCCATTCATTAAGTAGTGATATTGTGTGATTTAAACAGAAATCAATGTAGATCAATTTCAAATATACTTCAAACAATTTAATCTGTGCAAAAGATACATAAATATGTGATAATATCTGAGCAATAAACTAGTAAATAATATTTTACTACACTGCTAGCTCTGTGGAGGTCTAGCCTGGTCCCCTGGCATTTATTTGCTCTGGCAGAGGCATAGAAGTTTTCATCTATTATCGCTCAGTTTCCAACCTGGTCCCCTAGCCTTTGTACCGGAAACAAGTTTAAACGAGCTCAAACGAGTTCAAACGTGGCTGGTTGGGTCGCACCATGGCTAGTTGCTTTTTTTGTGGGTGGTGGGAGGGACATTTTCATAAGCATATTCAGCGCTAAACGGAGGGACCCAACTAGCCACGGTGCGACCCAACCAGCCGGGGTTGAACTCGTTTGAGCTCGTTTAAACTTGTTTCCGGTACAAAGGCTAGGGGACCAGGTTGGAAACTGAGCGATAATAGATGAAAACTCCTATGCCTCTGCATGAGCAAATAAATGCCAGGGGACCAGGCTAGACCTCCACAGAGCTAGCAGTGTAGTAAAATATTATTTGACTATGTTGTTGTTGTTGTTTGTTCAGACATTATCACATATTTATGTATCTTTTGCACAGATTAAATTGTTTGAAGTATATTTGAAATTGATCTACATTGATTTCTGTTTAAATCACACAATATCACTACTTAATGAATGGGAAACTCATCCTGCAAGGATATGCTCGATATTACCCAGTGGGAACTCGTTTTTCGTCCTTTCGTCGCTGTGGACCCTTCTCGACATTTTTCCTCTGGCGAATCCTGAGCCTCGTTTTCGCCAGTTTTCGCACGAATGATGCGAATGAGTAGATGTTTCTGATTGGTTCCCTGGGGGCAACGCGCCTAATTAGAAACGCGTGTTTTAATTGGTTGGCAAGGGTAATGAAATTGTTCAACGGTAATGTACGCATTTATCACGACGGTGCTTTCTTGTGTGGTCGAGTTAATCTGACGGACGGGGGCGCGGGATCGTGAATAATAATCGTGTGTGTGGGGGGGGGGGGGGTGAAAGTGCGGAACGGGCTGACGGCGCATGAACGAAATAGTCAAAAAATAATTACGGATTTTTTTTAAATCTTTTTTTTTTAATTTGAAGAAAATAAGCTGACGTAAATAATCGAATAGAAATCGACGGACGGAAAATTAAGTGAGGTAATGAGAAGGACAATGAGGCTAGACGGAGATGTGTGTTTGTTTATTGGGGTTTTATGTGCTAGCAACATCTATGGTTGTTATTAGGACTGGTACCGACTTGTTGGTTGGTTGGGTGGTTGTTGGAGTTTTACATCCTGGTAGCATCGAAGGTCATATCGGGAAAGGTACCAATGTGTAACAGTGTGCACTCATGGCGACTTAATAGTGCTGCCCCACTGGGATACTAGGCCTATTGCTGACACTATGGCCCGATATCCCACACAGTCACATTATCCTGGCATTGAGCCAACCAGCCCTTGCCCTATCCTATTAATACCAAGCACCAGATTAGGTAGCAACAAGTATAAATTTGGCAAGTCATCGGTTGCTAGATTGAGGGAAATTATAACGGGCATGTTTTATTTGACATTCTAAACCTGGCAGGATTCTGAAATGGTTAACAATGAAACACAATTAATAGCATTTAGTCCAATGTAACTTAATTTTAATAGAGTGAATATATAAATATATAAATATATATATTGCGGTTGTTCTGGGAAATTGTCATGGAAGACGGAATCCTTAGCAGCAGCAATAATTTGGAAGTAATCATTTTAGTTTTATTGTTGATTCAGGGAGTTTCTGTAATACACAACCATTGTATTATTAGTTTTGGGTTAAAGTTGTTTGCTTGTGTACTGTGCCGCCATTTTCCTTTTTAAGTGTTTGGTCAAAGAGCTTATTTGCATAATATTCCGTCATTTTAATTTTACTTGCTGATTTTTTTTTTCTTGAAGATTTTTACTGCCTATCATGGATAAGTCTGACTAGACTTGTTTTCACCATTAGACAGTTTGTTGATAGAAAACCCGAGCCTACACTTTTACCGACCCAAGGCATTTTTAAACTCCCACACCACATAGACATGGTATGAGAGCAACTGGCCTTTGATGACGCTGTAAGTTCTATACCGCAGTGGAAATCCAAATTGGCAGAGGTGGGGGCACGGGGAATCGAACCACCGACCTTCAGATTAGGAGTCTGACCTAGAAAAAAGTCAGAAACTCTAACTCTTTTCTTATACTGTTGTTTTAGATCAACCCTCCAGCCTATAAAAGATATATTTTATACACATGAATATGTATTCTGTATGACATTAAATATTCATTAAAGACTCAATTCAGACACCATGCTGAATGGCCGAATGAGTTGAGCGTCCGCCTCCCGTTTTGGTAGATCGTGGGATTCGAATCCATGGGTTCGAACCCTGGTCGAGTCAAACCAATGATTTAAAAATTGTATACTTGCCGCTTCCTAGCCAGGTGCTCAGCATTAATAGGATAAGGTAAGGACTGGTTGGCTCAGTGTCAGGATAATGTGACTGTGTGGGATATCAAGTCATGTTGCTAGCGGTCTGGTCTCCCTGTGGGGCAGCACTGTAAAGTCACCATGAGTGTGCACTGTCACCAGTCGGTATCCATCCTTATATGACCTTAGATGTTGCCAGAACGTAACATTCCAACAACCAATCAACTCAAGTTAATCATTATTATTCATCAGGGATGAGAAATTTCCGATCTTCATCAAATTTCCGATTTTTTTCTTCTAGTGATATGGGTCATTTTCTCTCCTATGCATAGCATTGGGAAAAATCGCAAGTTAGATTTTCGTCCCCTTTTTTCGTTGGAGGCATATTTCATGTGTATTATGCGCAACAGATATTAGCGGTTTGTTACAAATGCTGTGATAAAATGAAATTTCCGATTTCCTTTGGATTTCCAATATTTGTTCTTCTTAGGCAGATATTGGTTATTTCTCAGCATATGTTTAGCACCGATAAATTTACCAGACGTCAGCTTTTTCACTGTTGTTGCGAACTACTATCATCCTTGTCATATTCAACAGATATTATTAGCCATATGCTGCACGTGGTTGGATACAAAATCTTTTTTCAAGAGCGCATATCTGAAGCGACATTCCAAGCAACATCCAACAATGTGATGTTTGTTTGTTTATTTGTTGTTGTTTTACGTCCTAGCAACAGCTAAGTTCATATCAGGACGGGTACCGACTTGTGACAGTGTGCACTCATGGCGACATTATAGTGCTGCCCCACTGGTCTAGTTGTCATTTCATGAACCTAGCAATGTCCTTTCCTATTAACTTTTTTTCATGGATTTGTACTCCCATGAGGACCTAGAACAAATGGCATCTTTGGGCAACTCTGGTAATTTGCATAATCCAAGATGGCCACTGAACACCTTCTTGAAAATTTAACTTTTGAACCACTTGTCCTAGAATGATGTGTAATACCTCTTATACATGAGGTGTGTGCATGTAGAATCCATTTCTGGTGTTCTCTTTTCAATTCAAGGTCAAGATCAAGTGTTAATGGTCAGGTCAAGGTCAAAGGTTTGGTCAGGTAAAAGTTTAGGTGGACAATGAATGAAAACTTCAACTAAATGACATTTCAGTTTGTTCATGCATAGCAATGGATAATCATGCAATATTTTGCCCATGAGAAAATAGTAATACCACATTACCCCGATGAGTGGGTGACCCCCCTTAGTGGAATCATCCCCTTTTATAGCTTGAAAATATCAATTTGCTGCTAAATCGGGGAAGGATTTACCATTTCAAAAGTCATTTTCTGGTCATTTATAGTATGGATACATGATAAAATAAGCCCTATTTGCAGGCACAGCCTTATTGTGGGAATGGCTGCAGCTACTACCGATGTTTTACTTCATTATAGTTGTCGTGGGGGGTGATGAAAATTGGAAATATTGCGCCTAGAGTGGGACTCGAACCCTCATCTCTTTGCATTCTGGGCCAGTGTGCTAACCATTACACCACCTAGGCTCCCTGATATCAACACACTACCCACGCCTACCTGTCTATGTGGTTACTTGCCTGAGAGGTCAGTGCCGAGCACTACACTCGTCCCCCTGGAATTGTAAGTATTTGTAATGCTTACAATTACATACATACAGACAATGCACTAACACATGCATACACAGGGTAGGTTCAACAACTGTACAGCGCATAGCTTGTACAGGATCCTGGTCATGGCAACCAGTATCATGGGGGGTGATGAAAATGGGAAATATTGCGCCTAGAGTGGGACTCGAACCCACATCTCTTTGCATTCTGGGCCAGCGTGCTAACCATTACACCACCTAGGCTCCCTGATATCAACACACTACCCACGCCTACCTGTCTATGTGGTTACTTGCCGGAGAGGTCAGTGCAGACCACTACACTCGTCCCCTGGAATTGTAAGTATTTGTAATGCTTACAATTACATACATACAGACAATGCACCGCTGTGTATAACTTACAGTGTCATCAAAGGCCAGTTGCTCTCATACCATGTCTATGTGGTGTGGGAGGTTAAAAATCCCTTGGGTCGGTAAAAGTGTAGGCTTGGGCTTTCCATCGACACACTAGGCTCCCTGATATCACCACACTACCCACGCCTACCTGTCTATGTGGTTACTTGCCTGAGAGATTAGTGCAGACCACTACAATAGTATGCGTGCCTACTAACTGCGTTAATACTATCTATATACTCCCACTCATAATAAGGCACCATCAACATCCTAATGGCCTTCACCCTCCTGATATACACCCTCCTCAAAATCCTCTTCCTCATCATCCTCCATCTCAACACCCTCCTGATCTAGATCCTCCTCAAAATCCTCTTCCTCAACATCCTCCATCTCAACACCCTCCTGATCTAGATCCTCCTCAAAATCCTCTGTCTCATCATCCTCCATCTCAACA
The DNA here is from genome assembly GCA_030323885.1 of Branchipolynoe longqiensis. NCBI lineage: Eukaryota > Metazoa > Annelida > Polychaeta > Phyllodocida > Polynoidae > Branchipolynoe > Branchipolynoe longqiensis. Next base: position 5,802 of record JASIRB010001331.1, on the reverse strand, counting down.
CCCTCCTGATCTAGATCCTCCTCAAAATCCTCTTCCTCAAAATCGACCATCTTGACACCCTCCTCCTCACCAGCCTGAACATCTCTTCTCTTAGTGTGCCGTGAATGTGGTCTATGCTGCCGACACGGCGTAAAGAAACCACCAATCAATCAATCAATCCTTCTCCTCATCCACAGTGTCCACTTTGGCAGACTTCACAATCTTACCAACAAACTCCCGGAATGCAACAATGGATACACATCCCTTAATGGAAAGTACCATCACATCATCACCCAAATGTCTAACTAGCTCGGTAAACATTTGCCTTTGTGTCAACTGACCACAATAACTCACATACATATCATGTAGTTCAATGGATATCCAAGTACATAGATCGCTTTTGATTAGGAAACATCTCATCAACAAGCAATTTCATAGCTTCATCATCAATCATCGAGGTCTGGTCGACATGCAGAGGGATTTTCCTGAATTCATCATAACAACCGTGGTGACCGAATCGGTGGAGCGCAGGCCTCGCATGCGGAAGATCGGAAGTTCGCGAGTTTGGTTCCCGGTCGAGTCAAACCAATGACTTAAAAATTTATACTTGTCGCTTCCTCGCCTGGTGTTCGGCATTATTAGGATAGGGCAAGGACTGGTTAGCTCAGTGTCAGGATAATGTGACTGAGTGGGATATCGGGTCATGGCCCCAGCAGCCTGATTTCCCAGTGGGGCAGCACTATAAAATCACCATGAGTGCGTACTGTCATAAGTCGAACCCATCCTGATATGACCTTAGATGTTGCTAGGACGTAAACAACAACAAACAAACAAACTCAAAACAACGAATATAATACTCTGCCTCAGCTGCAGCCAAATCATGCACACCATGACAACGCATAGCAACTTCCCTACTCCACACATCATTTCAATCATCACAATATTGCATTACGCCAGCCTTGAAAGGCAGAGCATCTTTGACACCCTTTTTTTCACACTGTCTCATGTTTCACGATGTTTAGGATTCACAGGTTCACAAGTCTTAGCGCAAAACAAACATTGTTTTTTTATATCAAAATCTTTTACTTGTGACCTTCTGATTCTGGCAACTGGTGAATCATCACTGTCTATTGAACTGTCCTTCCTCTTCTTAGCCAAACTATTTTTGACATGAGCCTATGAGGTGAATGAACAATAACAGTTTTTTATGAATTTCAACTGATGCTTGTTCTCCTTGAGAGTCCAAAATAGCCTGCATTATATTACGGGTCTCATCATCACACCGCTCTGTTGCACACTCAATAAGTCTTTTTTCTGCTTGTAGTTTGAATGTTTTCAGTTGTCCAGACCTGCTGCATGTTGGGAGGAAGCACTTCTCATCATCAAGCACTGCATCAGCCATCGTGAATCTTGCACAAGAAATATTAGAATTATGAGGAAATTTGAATAAATTCATGTCAGGTTTGGCTAGAATATTATTCAGCATAACATTCCCTTTCATTTGAGACTAATTTGAAGTCTCTATGACATTTTTGAAGATTTGAACACCTGTGACCCAGGTACTTTGGACGCCATCTTGGATTTATGTAAGTTACCAGAGTTGCCCAAAGTTGCAATTTGGGCAACCAAGCTAAATTTGTTCTAGGACCCCATATGAGTACAAATCAACAACAAAAAGTTCATAGGAAAGAACATTTCTAGGTTAGGTATTGAATATATAAAAGCATCAACTGGACAACACTGGGAGACGAAGCCTCTAGCACCATGACCTCATATCCCACTCAGTCACATTATTAGGACACTGAGCCAACCAGTCCTTGCCCTATACTAATAATGCCGAGCGCCTGGCTAGGAAGCGACAAGTATCAATTTTTAAGTCATTGGTTTGACTCGACCAGGGTTCGAACACACTATCCCATGGTCTACCAACACTGGAGACGGATGCTCTAACTCATATGGCCATCCTGTCTGGTTGCAAAAAAACAACAACAAAAACTGAAGCCGCATTCAGGTTTCACAAGTGGGACGTGGACAAGGCGCATCAGCATTTGTTTCCTTATTGCAGGGGAAATATTGGTGATGACATAAGCTACACATAGTTTACATTCTTGGATTTAATATTTTTGTTTGCTCGGTGAATTTACTTAAAGCTGCATAGTCCGACAAAACATCACTTTTTCAAAACCAAAGCAAATTTCTAGAATTTATTCTACATATCTAACTTAGATACAGCTGCCGTTATTAAACATTTGTTGCCACATAGAAGGGAATACTGGTACAATCAAATAGGACCTGTTACTGCAGAAGGCTGCGGTGTCAGAGTTTGGGTGTGCTTTCCCAAATTAATTTTGCACGGTTGCACTTCAAATATCTCAAAAGTTACCCACTTCAAATAAAAGTTACTTCAAGCTAAAGTAACACACATTATAATGATCAACCTAATGTATTTATATCAGAAAATGTCAGAAATTCAAAACCATCGGACTTCAGGTTGGGGAAACACCTGAAATGAGAGTCTGTTGGTACAATTAGTTCCGTTGATGTAATTCAGTTTGTAAATTGGTAGGCTTTTCGATAGGAAAATGTGTTATTGCCGATATCCAGTGAACCTGTTTTAACTGGCAATGAATATTTATATTAATAGAAGGAGACGAACCTGCTGCACCAATTATTTGACTATCAGCCACATTTGGTGTTTCATTTAGGAGTAATTAAGGATTGAATTTACATTAAAACAGAAGGATTTTTATCTATTGCATCTCACATCATGGTGGTTTTGTTAAAGTTGCATAGTCCGATGGTTTTGAATTTCTGGGTTTTTTTTTAGATAAATATATTAGATCGATCACTAGTATCTACTTTACATTAGTTCAAAGTTACTTTTATTTTAAATGGTAAACTTTTGAGATATTTTGAGTGCAAACATGGAAAATTAGTTTTGGCAAGCTTGCCAAAACTCTGACACCATAGACTTCTGCAGTAACAGGTTCTGTTAAATTGACTCAGTATTGCCTTCTACACAGAAACACATGCTTAATAAGTACATCGGTATCAAATTTAGATGTGTAAAGTCAAATCTAGATAATTGGTTTGGTTTTGAAAATTTGATATTTCATCGGACTATGCAGCTTTACACTGGCAAATAATATTAATTTTATTAAAGAAAGCATCAGCTGGTTTTATAGTTATGTGATCAGGAAGATGATCTGGTGATTGTGTTCTAGCAAAATGCCCTTAAATATGGTAACTGCTGCCTCAGGGCACCTTTAATGTTGTATGATCTGATAAAAGTGTTGTGGGGGTGATGAAAATGGGAAATATCATGCCTAGAGCGGGACTCGAACCCACATCTCTTTGCATTCTTGGCCAGTGTGCTAACCATTACACCACCTAGGCTCCCTGATATCAATACACTACCCACGCCTACCTGTCTATGCGGCTCCTTGCCTGAGAGGTCAGTGCAGACCACTACACTCGTCCCCCTGGAATTGTAAGTGTTATAATGCTTACAATTACATACATACAGGCAATGCAACGCACTTACATACACAGGGTAGGTTCAACAACTATACAGCGCATAGCTTGTATAGCATCATGGTCACGACAACCAGTGTCGTGGGGGTGATGAAAATGGGAAATATTGTGCCTAGAGCGGGACTCGAACCTACATCTCTTTGCATTCCGGGCCAGTGTGCTAACCATTACACCACCTAGGCTCCCTGATATCAATACACTACCCACGCCTACCTGTCTATGCGGCTCCTTGCCTGAGAGGTCAGTGCAGACCACTACAAAAGCAACATATTTTCAAAAGCAAAACCAATATTTAGATTCAAAGCTCTTTATTCAACCTATACAATGTCGCACTTATTAAGTATTTATTGTTGCATACAAAGGCATGTTAAGTCAATTTAATAGAACCCGTTGTTTAAAGTTGCATAGTCCAATGCTTTTGAGTTTCTGCTATTTTCTGAGAAAAATATATTATACTAATCATTATAGTCTACTTTACTTTAGTTTGAAGTAACTTTAATTTTAAATAGCTAAGTTTGGAGATATTTGACATCAAAAGATGCCAAAATAATGTTGGCAAGCATGCCAAAACTCTGACCCTAGACATTAGCAGTCACAGTTTCTATTAATTTACTTACTATGCCCTTCAATGCAGCAACAAATGCTTAATAAGTGCACCAGTATTTAAGTTGAATATGTAGAATCAAATGTAGATAAGTGTTTTGGTTTTGAAAATGTTATGTTTTCATCAGACTATGCAACTTTAAGTCTATGAGGTCAATGTTTTGACAAGCACGCCAAAATTAATTTGGCTAGTTTACACTTCAGATATCTCCCAAGTTTGTGATTTTAAAGCCAAACCTATTTCAAACTAAAGTAAGGTAGATTGGAACGATCAACTTAATATATTTATCTCAAGTACAACCACGGAACTGGTGTGCTCAGTGTCAGGATAATGTGACTGAGTGGGATACCAGGTCATGGTGCCAGCAGCCTGGTTTCCCAGTGGGACAGCACTATAACGTCGCCATGAGTGCGCATTGTCACCATTCGGTACCCGTCCTGATATGACGTTAGATGTTGCTAGGATGGAAAACAACAACAAACAAACAACTATGGAAGTACTACAACCACAGCACGACAACCACAGCACTACTACAACCACAACATTACAACAACCACAACATTACTACAATAATAGCACAGCTAAAACCACATCACTACTACAACCACACCACTACTACACCTACAGCACAACACCCACAACAGTACTACAACCACATTACGACTGCAACCACAGCACCACTACAACCACAACATTACAACAACCACAACATTACTACAATAATAGCACAGCTAAAACCACATCACGACTACAACCACACCACTACTACACCTACAGCACAACACCCACAACAGTACTACAACCACATTACGACTGCAACCACAGCACTACTACAACCACAACATTGTCCATGTTGCCGGTAACATGCATAATTCAAAAGCTATGACCTCGGGCCCCATAGTGATGCTCACCTTAGATACCAATGCAGTACAGCATTTGGTAACCATGACCCGAGTTGATCTCTGACAGAGCAAAAGCAGTTCGAATTCATTCCTCACCGTATCACCAAGTCGGAAAGACGTCGAGAGCTGAGCACTATAAACAATTCACTTACGCATCTCAAATAGGCTTACTAATACCTTCAGTATGCCGAAAGTAGCTAGGACGAAAGCACATGCCGGCGGCAGATTTTCCAAGGAGTTATTGGCGACAGGCCGACGACATGACCAGTCTCCAGTGGCTTGCCCTTCAAGTCGTCGTTCAAAATCGCCCAGTGGCGGTCTCGAGCGTTCACTGTGTGCTTCTGGATCATCTCCGTCGCCGGTAAGTGGCTTAGTCCGGGAGGTGTCGGTGGAGGATATTGCCCACCTTCTAGATGCCAAACTTAATGCAGTGGCGTCACCTATAATTGCGAGGTTGAACTGTCTGGAATCTGCTAGTAACACTACGCCATTACAATTGTCTGATTTGGGGGAGACGGATGTGACGTCACAGTCGCCGGTTGATGTGGCGGCTACACGCACGAGGCGGAGGTCAGCTTCGTCGACGCGTCATTGTGTGGGTTGTGGTGAATCAAGTTTTGACAATGTAGCACAAGCATTCGGTGGGGTTGACGGTGATGTTCAAGGTGTGTTGCGTAAAGTGGTACAAGCTAGCTTGCAGGAAACGGGCCGACCGTTATCATTGGAAGGTTGCAATGGCAACGCATCAGATTCCGATGATGAACTCATGAAGGATCTACTAAG
>JASIRB010004083.1:0-17006 GCA_030323885.1 Branchipolynoe longqiensis | reverse complement strand
CCTCCCCCTAATTTGTTACTGGCAGCTCCTCGTGGGGTGTAACTGGCTCGTCATAATGTCCGCGAGACTTTGCTGTCACTGCGAGAAAACGTGAGCGATTAGATAGAAGGCAGCGAGATGCAGCAAGATAAGCCTCCTCCCCCCGCACCCCCCCCCACACACACACACACCCACCGTCCCACTCCTGTCCAGCAGGCGCCCAGTGGCTCCCCCTGGGGGGCCAAATACCAAACTGCTTGCAAGGCCCTCTCGCTGGATATTCTGTAGTCATTTATTGTGTGTGGGTGGGGGAGGTGGCGGGGGGGAGGTGGGGGGGGGGTTAATCTGTTGTTTTCTTCTTGATATTATTTTTTGGGGTTAGTATTTATTGAAATAATTCATTTTCTTTCTCTTTCTCGCATACTTGTTTTTTGTTATAGATGTTTTATGTTTTATATATTTTAAAGAAAGATTTATTTGATTATATTTATTAAAACACTTCATTTTCTCTTTTCCTCGCTTGATTCTTTTGATGTTTTATACTTTTTTTTATTAAAATAATTCATTTTCTCTCTTTCTCACTTGATTCTTTTCATGTGTTATGCCTTTATTTATTCAAATAATTCCTTTTCACTTTCCAGCTTTAATTTTTATATATTTTTAATGGTTGTATTTATTTTAAATATATCCACTTTCTCTCTCGCTTTATTTTTTTGTTTTTTAACGTTTTTATTCATTAAAATAATTGATTTTCTCTTCCGCTTTAATTTTTATATCTTTTTTATGTTTTTATTTATTAATGATATGTATACTTTCTCTCTCGTTTTATTTTTTATTAGTTTCAATGTTTTTTATATTAAGATAAATCACTTTCTCTTCATTTCATTTTTTATATTTTTAGGACAATAGTGTTCTGGCTATGACATATCTACTGGTTGTTCTTTAAAAATGCATAATCCAATAAAAACATCACATGCTATAAACCCCTCCTCCTCCAAATTAAAAAAGACACATTGATCCTAAATAATTAGAGGTGCAGTACTACAACTACAGTTACTGCTTTATCTTGAAAATGCATAATCCAATCAAAGCATGATAGAGCGGCAAACACATGGAATAGGCTTCCACCCAAAAAAGTCGAAACTCCATCACTAAACGCATTGAAAAACAGGCTTGATCAATTTTGGACTCAGTATCGGTATAGTCAGTCCTCGCCGCATGACCTACTATAATTATGACAGGTCATATATAGACAGGCCGAAACTCTTAACGGGCTATTATGCCTAAATACCTAAACAGAAGAGGATAAGTAGAAGTACGAGCTTTATAACCCCATCATCCTCCTAATAAAAAAATCAACACCTAAATTTGATCCTATATAACTATAGGTGTACTATTACATAACTACAGTTACTGGTTGACATTTTTATATGTATTTGCCGGGCCGCCGAAAAAAGTTTGGATTAACCGATCGTTTGGTTTAACTGAGCTTGGTTTAACGAGGTAGTACTGTATATACATAAAAAACAATAATCAAAGTTTCCACATACATTGTATATTACATTCATAATGCACCCGCGATTTTGCCAAAGCCAAGTCAAAGTCGAAGCCAAAGTTTGGTTAAACCAATGATCGGTTAATCCAAACAAATTTCTATGGTCCCTTCAAGTTTGGTTTAACGGGGTTATACTGTAGTTAGTAAGTAAGTAATGTATGCAATTGGCAGTTTTAGCTCCTCTCCGTGAAGTACCCCCCCCCCCATACACACACCCACGTACCCCTTCACACACATCCACACACACACCCGGACCCCAACACACCCACACACCCTTGTAAACATTCACACGCCTCTCACCCACACACCCCCTGCACACATTCACACATCCACGCACCTCTCACCTAACACCCCTACACACCCACACACCCCTACAAACATTCACACACCTCTCACCCACACACACACCCTGCACACATTCACACATCCACACACCTCTCACCTAACACCCCTACACACCCACACACACCTACACACCCACACACCCCTTCACACCCACACCCACACACCCACACACCCTACAAACTTTCACACGCCTCTCCACACACCACATTCCCATCACACTCTCACCTAACACCACACACCCCACACCCTACACACATTCAACACCTCTCCCACACCTCCTGCACACATTCACATGTCTCTCACCCACACACACACCCTGCACACATTCACACATCCACACACCTCTCACTTACACACCCCTACACACCCACACACCCCTACAAACATTCACACACCTCTTACCTGCATACACACCCTGCACACATTCACACACCTCACACCCACACACACACCCTATACACATTCACACATCCACGCACCTCTCACCCAAGACCCCTACACACCCACACACACCTACACACCCACACACGCCTTCACACCCACACACCCCTACACACCCACACACCCCTACAAACATTCACACACCTCTCACCCACACACACCCTATACACATTCACACATTCACACACCTTTTACATAACACCCCTACACACCCACACACCCATACACACCCACACACCCATACACACCCACACACCCCTACACACCCACACACCCCTACAAACATTCACACTCATCTCACCCACTCACACATTCTGCACCCATTCACACATCCACACACCTCTCACCTAACACCCCTAGAGACCCACACACCCCTACAAACATCCACACACCTCTCAGCCAAACACACACCCTGCACACATTCACACCTCTCACCCACACACACACACTATACACATTCACACATCCATGCACCTCTCACTAATGGCCCTGTCACACTACGACGTAATGACGTCAACGTAGGGAGAACGTGAAGAACGTTGAACTTCTCGGCGTAGTATGCAAATTTGGGCACAAGTTGAATGTGGATGCAGCGTAGTGGACGAGAGCGTAATGTCGGTAAAGCGTAGTGATACCGTCATTCAACGAGAGAGGTCAACTTCATTACGTTCACGGAACGTTATGAACGTTATTCCATCGCCAGAACTACGTTACCTGATGGCAAAACGTTGAACTACGTTGAACGTACGTTCTCCTGACGTTCTCCTGACGTTCTCCTGAGGAGATACTGACGTTATCCTGACATTATTCTGACGTTCCCATTACGCCACGTGGATGTTTCCACCGGGTTTAATGTGGGTCAACGTAGTGCAACATAGGTGAACGTAGTGACTAACGTTTTAATAACGTTGGTTTAACATCATTGACATTCACCGAATGTGTACAGAACGTACGGCGAACGTAAACCCTTACGTTCGAACTACATCAAAAGTTTTGAACATGTCCAAAACCTCAACGTAATACGCCGTAATGTGATGTAGCTCGACGTCAGTCTAACGTCATTATGACATCATAATAACGTAATCCAACGCGCATCAACGTAATGACGAAAGATCACCACGTTAGGCTCACGTTCGCTCATTACGTTATAGTGTGACAGGGGTATTACACACCCCTACACACCCACACACTGACACACCCACACACTGACACACCCACACACTGACACACCCACACACCTATCACCCATACACACACCTATGCACCCCATCACACCTACACCCACATACCTCACACCTCACACCCACACCTACTCGCCTCTACACACCCACACACTTACTTACACACTTCTTACCCTCATACCCTTAACACCCAAACACCCCTACATACACATCCACACACCTCTCACCCACACACCCATACATCCGCGCACACCCACACACCCACACACCTCTCACCCACACCCACGCATACACCCACACACCTCTCACACACCCACACCTTCACCCAGACCCCTGTAGGACCTCTCCCCGATAGCGGCTACCCCCTTGTGTTCACAGTCCCGTGGCGCCCCCAAGTGACAAATTATGGCAAAATGAATTTGTTCCCTCCCCAGAGCCCTTGTCGCCCTACTCTTGTACCCCCCCCCACACCCGCCCCCACAAGCCCCCCCCCAACACACCATACCCACCCACCCCACACGCACACCCACCACCCCACACCCACACACACCTAACACACCCACACTCACCCCACTCACCAACCCACATCACACACACCCACATCCACACCCCCGCCCCAAACCCCTACTGCCCACACCACACCACAACCCACACCCCACACCCCACCCACACCACACCCCCACACCCACACCCACACCCCACACCCCACCCCACTTACACCACAACCACCCACACCACACACAGCCCCACACCACCACACCACACCCACCCCACATGCACACCACACACCCCACACCCACACAAACCCCTACACCCCCCACACTCCACCCACACCCACACATCCACACACACCCACACCCCGCACCTACACACACCCCACACACCCACCCTCACACCCACACACACACACCACACCCGACACCCACACCCACACACACACACACACACACCCCACACACACCCCGCACCCACCCCACACCCACCGCGGCCATGTTTCTTGAAGACCTCTTTCCCGCCAAGGGGCTGACCCGCGTTCCCTCTTACTAAAACTTCTCCGACCAAAATAAATGATCGACTTGTAAAGCAAATAAACAAGTGAAGAACCAAGGACAGACTTACACTTGTTATAGACGGTTAGCCTCAACCACTAACATGTAAATCAGATATTTGAAAATGTACTCCTTTTTTTTAATAGTTTAAATTTTTCTAAAGGCTTTTTTCAAATTCAATTTAATTATAGCTCATTTAACTTGATACATTGTACCATCTTAGCTAAATTTGAATTAAACATAAACCCACACTATACTGATGTCGTGGGGGTGATGAAAATGGGAAATATTGCACCTAGAATCGAACCCACATCTCTTTGCATTCCAGGCCACTGTGCTAACCATTACACCACCTAGGCTCCCTGATATCACTGTGGCTCTTTTCCTGAGAGGTCAGTGCAGACCACTACACTCGTCTCCATGGAATTATAAGTCTTTTAATGCTTACAATTACATACATACAGGCAATGCACTTACATATACATACACAGGGTAGGTTCAACAACTATACAGCATGTAGCTTGTACAGGATCATGGTCACGGCAACCAGTGTTGTGAGGGGTGATCAAAATGGGAAATATTGCACCTAATGTGGGACTTGAACCCATATCGCTTTTCATTCCGGGCCAGTGTGCTAACCATTTACACCACCTATGGCTGAATAAGTTGAGCGTCTGTCTCCTGGTTTGGGAGATCGAGTGATCCAAACCAAAGGGATCGTGGGTTTGTACCCTGGTCGAGTCAAACCAATGACTTTAAAATCTATACTTGTTGCTTACTAGCCAGGCGCTCGGCATTATTAGGATAGGGCAAGGACTGGTTGACTCAGTGTCAGGATAATGTGACTGAGTGGGATATCAGGTCATGGTGCTGGTGGCCTGAACTTCCAGTGGGGCGCACTATAAAGTCACCATGAGTGTGCACTGTTACAAGTCGGTACCCATCCTGACATGACATTAGATGTTGCAAGGACATTAAACAACAACAAACAAACAATGAAATGTTGTACTTGTCGCTACTGTAGTAGTCTGCCCTGACTTCTCAAACAAGGAGCCACCTAGACAGGTAGGTGGCGATAATAGGGTGCCTAGGTATCGTAATGGTTAGCATGCTAGCCCCAGAATGGCAAGAAGTGTGGGGTTCGAATCCTGCTCGAGGCGCAATATTTCCCTTTTCATCACACTCATGACGATACCTTGCTTGAATTGCCACTACTTAATCAACGAATGTGACAACAACAAAAACAAAGAAAAGAATAAGGCACATTGGAATATTGGCATCCCCTCGACCACCCACCTTGGGAGAGTTGGGGAGGGTGTGGGTGTGTGTGTTAGTGGGTGGAAGTGGGTGGCTGTTTATGTTGATGTGGGTGTGGGTGTGGGAGTGGGTGTGAATGTGAAAGTGGGTATGGGTGTAGGTGGGTGTCGGTGTTTTTGTGTTGGTGGGGGTGTTGGTGTTTGTGTGGGAGTGGGTGTTGGTATGGGTGTGGATGTGTTGGAGTGAGTGTGTGTGTTGGTGTGGGTGGAGAAGTCGGTGGGTGCTGCAGTGGCTGTTAGTACAGGTATAGGTAAAGATATACCAAGATATACAAGATATACAAGATATACCAGATATACAAGATATACCAGATATACAAGATATACAAGATATACAAGATATACCAGATATGTCACAGACACTTAACTAGCTGAATGTAATAACACTATTTTATTATCTTCAAATTGTTCTTGTAATTAAATAATGTAAATGACCAAAGTTAAGCATGGTCGGAAGACAAGTGCCTCGGCGCTGAAGAAAGATTGTATTCAGATGAAAAAAAGTATTACTAATAAAGGTAAGGGTGTTGGTGTGAGTGTTTATGTGGGGGTAGGTGTGGGGTGTGTGGATGTGGGGTGTGTGGGGGAGTGGGTGTGGGTGTGGAGGGGGGTTCTTCTTATCAGTGAAAGCCGTACATAAAGTGAATCTCTCTTTACCCTTATCTTCATCTCTTATCAAGATGAGGTGTAGGTATGTGTGTTGGTGTGAGTGTATGTGTGTGTCTGGGTGTGGGTGTGGGTGTGGGTGTGAGTGTGAGTGAGGGTGTGAGTGTGGGTGTGGGTGTGTGTTTGGGTGAGGGTGTGGGTGTGGGTGTGTAGGTGTGGGTGTGGATGTGGGTGTGTGGGTGTGGGTGGGGTGGGGGTGGGGGGGGTGTGGGTTGGGTGTGGGTGTGGGTATGGGTGTGGGTGAGGGTGTGGGTGAGGGGTTGGGGGTGGGTGTGGGTGTTGCTGAGGGTGTGTAGGTGGTGTGGATGTGGGTTTGTGGGTGTGGGTGTGGGTGTGGGTGTGTGGGTGGGGTGTGGGTGAGGGTGTGGGTGGGTGTGGGTGTGGGTGTGGGTGTGGGTGTGGGTGTGGGTGGGGGTGTGGGTGAGGGTGTGGGTGAGGGTGAGGGGTGTGGGTGTGGGTGTGGGTGTGGGTGTGGGTGGATGTGTGGGTGTGGGTGTGGGTGAGAGTGTGGGTGGAGGTGTGGGTATGTGGGTGTGGGTGTGGGTATGGGTGAGAGTGTTGGTGGAGGTATGGGTGTGGGTGTGGGTGTGGGGGTGGGGGTGGGGGTGGTTGGGTATGGGTGTGAGTGTGAGTGTTTGTGTGGGGGTAGGTGTGGATGTGTGTGTGTGTGGAGGAGGTTCTTCGTATCAGTGTAAGCCACATAAAGTGATTCTCTCCTTACCCTTATCTGCATCTCTTATCAAGTTATGATTTAAATGTTTTCCCTTGTTGGTATTATTTCACAGACAAATCGGAGAGAGAGAGCACAGGACTTCTCAATACCTGAGACAGCCCAGCCCAGCCAGGATAATACCACGATAATGCTAGGATAATGCATGAGGAAGTAGACGTTGAGAGGATTACAATAAGCCACACATCATATATTTACAGGTGATATATTCAATGCAATAAATTAATTAAAGTGATATACAGTAAACCCTCTCTAAATCATCCAACCATGAGACCAACTTTTAATAGTCCATTTAGGGAGGTGGTCGGTCTAGGGAGTTTTGTGTATCATTACAATGATATTGTATAGGCGATCGGTTGGGACCCAAATAAAGCGGTCGATATAGGGGAGTGGGCGATCTGTGGAGGTGGTCGGTTAGAGAGGTTTTACTGCAGTTAGTTTTTTATTTGGTTCAAGGAACAAAACATCAGCAGGCAAAATGCGTTGTATCTGGTTTAAAACTGTGCTAGAACCCGATACAACGCCATGACACAAAGAAGCCATCCAGGTAAGCATCGTCACAGGAAGATATGAATCCTTAATAGAATTTGGACATTTGAGGAAAATTGGCAAACAGGGTGGCCGAATGGGTTAAGCACCCGCCTCCCATTTTGGTAGGTTGTGGGATTCTAACCCTCGCCGAGTGAAAGCAATGACTTAAAAGTCTATACTTGTCGCTACATAGCCTGCCATTCGGCATTAGTATGATAGGGCAAGGAGCAGTGGAATGAGGAAGACCAATTGCCTGCCATTGAGATTTACCCCGCTTAGTCCAACTAATGTACCCCCCAAAAAATGTATTATATTCTTAATCATCATCATCATCATCATCATGCTGTCGGTTGCGATGCCACAAAGTCTGCTTTCATTACTTGACTGCCGCTCTCCACTTAGCTCTCTGCTGTGAGAGTGATGTCCATGAGTCAGTCTTAATGTCTCTCAGCTTCAGGTTTCTCTTGATGGTATCCTTGAACCGGAGATGACAGTTGAGAATATAGGATCTGCTTTGGTAGCCTGTCTGATGACATCCTCATGAAGTGTCCAGTCCACCGGAGATTCTTTTTGATCAAAAGATCTTCCATAAAGGGCAGCCCCCATCCGTTTGAGTATTTCCTTATTTGTCACTTTGTCCTTCCAGGTTAGCCTCATGATTGAATGCAGATGTTGCATCATGAAGGCATGCAGCTTTTTCACCTGTCGTCTGTACACTGTCCAGGCCTTGGCTCCGTATAGTAGGGTGGATAGCACGATTGCATGGTAGCTCTTGCCTTTGACCCAAATGGACACATGGTGGTTGTTCCAGAGTCTCTGGCATACTCGGCCGAAAGATGCGCTAGCCTTGGGTGAGGGTGCAGATATAGCAGGTATTGCAATACCTCAGGGAGTTTGATGCCCCTGCCTTGCAGAGTTGTAAACCACTGCCTTGTGGTACAGGATCTTGACAGAACCGAAGGCTAAGGGAGCAAACCCTAAACAGAAAACCATGTCACTTTGGCAGGATTCTTAATCAAACTATATGAAATAGGTGAATTTTCACAAATATGTCGAGTTAATTTATTATTAATTCAGATCCAACATGAACAAAGGTATATGCTAAAGTGCCTTCTTATGTAAATATACAGCTGATGGACAGGTGAATATTTTGGTGAATCAAAGATTCACCCCTACGCAAACTACTGAGATGGGGTGAAGAACAATCCATTACAAAGTGGCGAGAGGCTGGGTAAATGAAATCAGCACATCAATTCTTAATTTAAGAACCAAAATACATTCTTCATATACATCTTTATATTTACCCGTTACTTTTGATTTAACAAATATAGTGAAACAGGTAGTGTAATGGACTTTAAAAGTCAAATCGGCAGTATTCTCTGGTCGCCATCTTGTCTTTTTTGCATTCTCTCCCATTTCACCAAGCAGGGATAAGCAGGGACAAGCTGTGACAAGCAGGGACAAGCATTGATAAGCAGGGATAAACAGGGACAAGCAGGGATAGACAGGGATAAACAGGGACAAGCAGGGATAAGCCGTGACAAGCAGGGACAAGCAGGGACAAGCAGGGACAAGCTGTGACAAGCAGGGACACGCATTGATAAGCAGGGATAAACAGGGACAAGCAGGGATAGACAGGGATAAACAGGGGCAAGCAGGGATAAGCTGTGACAAGCAGGGACACGCAGGGATAAGCCGTGACAAGCAGGGACACGCATTGATAAGCAGGGATAAACAGGGACAAGCAGGGATAGACAGCGATAAACAGGGACAAGCAGGGATAGACAGCGATAAACAGGGACAAGCAGGGATAAGCAGCGACAAACAGGGACAAGCAGGGACAAGCAGGGACAAGCAGGGATAAGCCATGACAAGCAGGGACAAGCATTGATAAGCAGGGATAAACAGGGACAAGCAGGGATAGACAGCGATAAACAGGGACAAGCTGGGATAGACAGCGATAAACAGGGACAATCAGGGATAAGCAGGGACAAACAGCGACAAGCAGGGATAAGCCGTGACAAGCAGGGAAAAGCATTGATAAGCAGGGATAAACAGGGACCAGCAGGGATAGACAGCGATAAGCAGGGACAAGCAGGGATAAGCTGTGACAAGCAGGGATAAGCAGGGATAAACAGGGACAAGCAGGGATAGACAGGGATAAGCAGGGACAAGCAGGGATAAACAGGAACAAGCAGGGATAAGAAAAAGAATTATACTTGTCCCTACCTAGCCTGGCCCTTGGCATTAATAGGATATGGAAAGGAGCGGTTAGCTCAGTGTCAGGATTTCTTTTTTTTTTTAAAGATTTATACTGCCTATCATGGATAAGCCTGAATAGGCTTGTTTTCACCATTAGACAGTTTGTCGATAGAAAGCCCGAGCCTACACTTTTACCGACCCAAGGGATTTTTAACCTCCCACACCACATAGACATGGTATGAGAGCAACCGGCCTTTGATGACGCTGTAAGTTATACACAGCGGTGGAAATCCAAATTGGCAGAGATGGGGGCATGGGCAGAGATGGGGGCATGAGGATAATGTAACTGAGTGGGATATATCGGGTCATCGTGCAAGCAGCCTGGTCTTCCAGTGGGGCAGCACCAAAAGTCGCCATGAGTGTGCACTGTCACAAGTTGGTACCCATTCTGATATGACCTTAGATGTTGCCAGAACTTAAAACTCCCAACAGCCAACTAACACAGTGCAGATCGGACCCCGGGCGTCTGGAATACTGAGGGACCCTGGAGACTTGCGGCTGACACTGACCATACCAGTGAGGGTGGGAGGAGGAGGAGGGGGGGGAGAGGGCAGGAGGAGGGAGGGAGGAGGGGGCAGGGTCAGCCCATCAGAGACAGGGAGGGTTAGCCGGAGATATAACCAGATGACGGATGGAGGCGGGCCGACCCCCGGCATAGCCCGGCACAGCCCGGCACCGCCCGTCTCAGGGACTGCAAACACACGCGGGCAACACAAACGAGCGCGACACCGATTAATGTCACGCGAGGTCTCGCGTGAGTCCACGCGGTTTCGGTCCCTAAAGCCCTCCCGGCCCCTCCATCTCTCATTCTCCCCCCCCCCTCCCTTAGCCCCCTCCCCCAGCCTTCCCTGCAATCTCCTCCCCTCCCCTCTGCTCCCCTCCTCTCCCCCCTTATTATTCTTCCTTCCCTCCTCTACTCTCTTCCCCTCTCCACCCTTTCCCCCTCTCCATTCTCTCCGCTCTCCTCCCCTCCCCTCCTTTTCCTTTCCTTCCCCTCTCAACCTCTTCTTCTCCTCTCTCCCATCTCCTCTCCCTTTCCCTCTCTCTCTTTCCCCTCTTCCACCACTTCCCTCCTCTCTCCCTTCACGTCACCCTTCCCACCCCATTCCTCCCTCCTGTCCATTCCCTTCCTCATTCCTCCGCTTCCTCCTCCATTCACTCCCAATTCTCTCCCTCTCTCCTCTCCATTCTCCCTCTCCCCCACTGGCTCCTCTCCTCCTATCCCTCCCTCCTTTCCCCCCCATCCCTCCCTTTTCTCCCTTCCTTCCCTTCTCATCCCTTCCCTGTTCTCTCTTTTCTCCCTCTCCCCTCTTCCCCTCTTCCCCTCTCCCCTTCCCCTCTTCCCCCCTTCCCTGCCACCTTCCCTCCCTCCCCCCCTACCCATACTCTACCCCTCCCCTATCCCCGTCATCCTCCCTCCTCACACCTTCCCTACCCCAACCCGCAACCTCCCTCAACCCTCCAAGTCCACCCCCACCAGATCCTCTCAGCGTCACCCCCCCCCACCCACCCTCCCACCCGCGCTGGCCGCTGGGCTGCACCTTCCCGGGTCGCGCCACACAGAGCCTCGATGTGAAAAACGAGAGAAATGTCGTCTGCGACGCGTCCGGTCGGCGCCCGCCAAAATGTCCAGAGATCTGATAAACGGTCACGTGAGTAGGCGGGCGGAGAATCTCGGGACGAGATCTGCGGCCATTTCGCAGCAGAGAACCACCCACCCCGCCCTCCTCGCCCATCTACCCCCGCCCACCCACCTTGCCTCCCTCCCCGCCTCCCTCCTCGCCTCCCTCCCCGCCGGCGGAGAAAACTTTCCGCTGCCAAACTCCCAATAGTGTCTTCAGACGCCGCTAGGGGACGATTGAGAGGATTGCAGCGCGGGAAATCTACGCGGGAGATCTCGCGCCAGGCCTCGTCACGGGCGAGGCTTCGCGAGATGGGCGATAATACGTGGACTGGAGAGGAGGTTGGGAAGGGGGAGAGGTGGGGGAGAGGGGGGGCGGGGGATCACTGATTAATCCACTCCAAGTTTCGGAGAAACTTAGGACGTCATTATCAGGCCATCCAGGGGGAAGCTTCGTCGCCGAAGTGAGAAGATCAATGTCGGCTGCGCAGAAGGCAAAAGTTGTCTGCTGCTGCTGGTTCTTCTTCTTTCCCGCGCTTCACTTGTCTTTCTCGTTAGCGCAACTCTAGAGAAGAAGTGTCGGTTACACTTGCAAGTTGCAGGTGACACCGCCGAGAGATTTGGATGGATTGATTGATTGGTTGGTGGTTTCTTTGCGCCGTGTCGGCAGCATAGGCCATATTCACGGCGAGATAGAGACAGCTTGTCTTGTACTTAAAGTTGTAGCGTCATGTGTTTGTGCGTGTTTGCATTGTGGTTGGAGCTTTACCTAAATGTTGAAATTGCTATTTCCTAACCCTGTTAATTGAGGAGGAGGGGTCCCTGCTTGTCCCTGTTTGTCCCTGTTTGTCTCTGATTGTCCCCGCCTGTCCTTGTTTGTTGCTGCTTGTTCCTGCCTGTCCCTACTTGTCCCTACTTGTCCCTACTTGTCCCTACTTGTCCCTACTTGTCCCTACTTGTCCCTACTTATCACTGCTCCTCCCTGCTTTCCCTGCTTTTCTCTGCTTGTCCCTGCTTGTCCTTACTTGTCCCTACTTGTCCCTACTTGTCCCTACTTGTCACTGCTCCTCCCTGCTTGTCCCTGCTTGTCCCTGCTTGTCCTTACTTGTCCCTACTTGTCCCTACTTGTCCCTACTTATCACTGCTCCTCCCTGCTTTCCCTGCTTTTCTCTGCTTGTCCCTGCTTGTCCTTACTTGTCCCTGCTTGTCCCTGCTTGTCCCTGCTTGTCCCTGCTTGTCACTGCTTGTCTCTGCTTGTCCATGCTTGTCCATGCTTGTCTATGCTCGTCCCTGTTTGTCCCTGATTGTCTCTGCTAGTCCCTGCTTGTTCCTGTTTGTCCCTGTTTGTCCCTGATTGTCCCTGAAAGTTAAGGGTAAGTTTTGTAGCATAAATGTTGTAATGGTAATTTTCATTTTTTTTTTTTTTTTGTTCAAGTGTTTTTATTCCTCTGAATAACATGTTGTCAGTGCTAATGCACTGGTCTTCCAGCCCTAATCACAATTGCCTCTACACAGTAAACAAATCTACAACAATATACAAATAGACAATTACAGGAAAATAAGCAAAACATCGTTACATGAATGATAGTTAAAGAACAAGATAAGAAAAATAGAAACACATGCGGGGAGGTAACTAAGTTAGACTAGTATGGTAGGCATTAGTAGGGGTGGGGCACAGCTGGTTATCTTTCTAGTAGTAACATACTCTTTGAAAGGGTGATGGGGGATGTAGGGTGGGCCTTTGTGATTGAACTTACGTTCATGGTAATCTCAGGTGGGGCCTATTGAGTTAGTAAGTATGTTAATATTGATTAATCATGTACCTCAGTAGGATCCAACTACAATCATTTCCAGGCTCATTCCATTGTAGATGGGTTTTTGGTCTAGTTGGCCGCTACTGGTTGGGTTTACAGTGTTTGTTTGGGGGTTAATTGAGGAGCAGGAGCTAAGCTTACATGTTATGATAGAAATTTTAATTCTGGCTACTTGGGGATCACAAGCTAAGCTTAAATATTGCGATAGAAATTTTGATTTATGGTTGATTGAGGATTATGAGCTAAGTCTAAATCTTATGATAGAAATGTTGATTCATGCTTGATTGGGGATAATGAGCTAAGCCTAAATGTTACGATGGAAATTTAGATTCATAGTTCATTGGAAAACATAAGTTAAGCCTAAATATCACAATACTAATTTTGAACCCTGTTAATTGGGTGTTGTGAGCTAACCCTAAATGTTGTAAAGTGTTGTATAACTCGTTATGCGAATATTATTTGGAATGGAGTCCACCTGCCTTGCTTGTCTCATATTAACCTATATATATGCCTATATGATCAATGGGGTTAATTAATATGTCTGCAGGCCAGTATGGATGATACGCGACTCAGTGTCCTTATAATATAACGGTGCCTGCGAGCCACCCGACTGATAAAAGATGATATTCGACTGAGTGCTATTATTGTGTAACTTTGTACTTCAGGCCAGCAGGCCAACCTGCGCTCCGGTAGGGATACTTCTTATGTTTGTATTTAATTGCTTTGACAATTTCTCATTAAACTGGGCTGGAGCGCCTTGGCTAGCAGCTCAATGCTCCCTATGCAGGGAGCTACCGACTCAAGGGGGTCAGGTGCGCCTGTGCTCCCCCACTATCTGCCTCACTCGTCCAGAATTTTGATTTTAATAAAGCGGAGGGGCCTTTTAAGGAGGGTCCAGCCAGAGATAGCTCAACCAAACTACTTATATTGTCTTCTCACTTATGTAATAGATAAAATAATAGTAAGTTTAATTCCGGTTAATGGAGGATCATGAACAAACCTTAAATGTTAGAATAGAAATTTTGATTCACAGTTGATTGAGGATCACGAGCTAAACCTAAATGTTACGATGGACATTTTCTTTTATCACGGTTGATTGGGGATCAAGAACCAAGTCTAAATGTTATGACAGAAATTTAGATTCACGGTTGAGAGGAGAAAATGAGCTAAGCCTAAATGTCACAATAGTAATTTTCAACTATGTTAATTGGGGATTGCGAACTCTGCCTAAATATTGTACTAGAATTTGAATACTGTTGATTGATGGATAAAAAAAATAAGCCTAAATGTTGTAATCGTAATTTTAATTCCCATTAATTGGGGATCACAACTTAAGTTTAAATGTTGCAATTAGACATTTTTAATCATAGATGATTGGGGATCACGAGCTAAGCCTAAATGTTATGATATAATTTGTTGTATAACGTTCGAGTGGGAATCAGGAGGAAAGCCTAAATATTAAGGTTGAAATATTAAATCACATTTAATTGTTCTGGCAAAGTGAGTACTCATCGTTGCATGGGAAATGCCACATACACAGGTAGACGTGGGTAGGTCGTCTTGAGAATGGTGAGTGAGAACATCCATTTGTGTGAATAAGATATTGTTGTTGTTTGTTGTTTCACATTCTAGCAACATCTATGGTCATATCAGGAAGGTTACCGACTTGTGAGAGTGCACACTCATGTCGATTTTATAGTGCTGCCCAAACTGGGAGACCGGGCCACCAGGACCAAGACGCAATAACCCACACAGTCACATTACCCTGACACTGCGCTAACCAGTCCTTCTCCTAGCCTATTAATGCTGAGTGCCAGGCTAGGTAGCGACAAGCATCAATTTTATACGTGACTAGTTAGACTCAGCTGGGATTCGAACTCCCGACCTTCCGCATGGGAAACCTGCGCTCTATCGATTCGGCCACGGCGTCCGGTGTGTGAATAAGCAGAACAGTTTTTGATCGCTCTTTGATAGCTCAAACTGTCTGGGTATGAATCAGATTGGAGACAAACACGGAGGTTCCATCAATTACTCGTGTTGCTGGTGGCTGGAATTTGTACAGCTATCTTGATCTAAGCTGAAAGCTAATTCAAGATATCCTAGGAAAGTTTTTTTATTTGACAACTCTCTAGAGCGCATTGATTTTTATCATCGGCTATTGGACGTCAAACATGTAATCATTCTGACATATTTCTTTGGAGGAAACCCACTGCCACCACATAGGCTACGCTTTTCGATAAACAGCAAGGGGTCTTTTTATATGCACTTTCCCACAGACAGGACAGCACATACCACAGCCTTTGATGGATCAGTTGTGAACCACTGGTTGGAGATATGTTAGGAGCCATCCAAAGTTTTCAACATTTTCATGGTCATACAAATTGTTCTACTTTTCCTGATCCCCTCCCTCCCAAATCTTTTTTTCAGCGGTACAGTGAGTGGTGGTTACAGTGTGCAGGGGTGGTGGCGCCACCATCGGAGCTGGGGTTGGGGAGGCAGGAGCAGGAGATGACTATGACAGACTCCCTCAGTCCATGGAGCTGAGTGAGAGATGAGGGAAAGGAGGGATATTCCGGGTTATTATACTTGTATAATTCCTATACAGCATATAAATATTACACATGAACATTTTACTGCAGAACAAAACTATTATCGCCAATCTCGCGAAGCCTCACCCGTGAATATGAACGCCTTAAATATCAACATTTTAATGTTATCAAGAAAAAAGTTGTACTTGCCTGACACCCCCCTCCTCCCCCGCCCATCATACGCTTTGCACGACGATACAAATTGTGAAAACATTGGATGGCCCCTTATCATACAGTGTACGGCTGTTGAGTGCAGACAGTTATTTCACCATGTATTGCCTACATAAATGTTCGCCATATTTAAACGAAATACTTAGATCTATATGTTTCTTTGTTGGGGTTTTCTAACCAGCAATAACTAAGGTCATGTCAAGCCTGGTACCTATTGAATTACTACAGTGCATACTCATCTCAGATTTATAATGCTGCCCCATTAGAGTACCGCATTGCCGGCACCATGATGCAATCACCCTATCCACGCCCACCTGTCCATGTGGCTCCTTGCCTGAGAGGTCAGTGCAGATTACTAGACTCGTCCCCTTGGAAGTGTAAGTCTTTTTAAATGGTTTAAGTCCATAAGTAGATTAATGTTTAAATTACACACATACAGGCGATAGATAGCTGGACACTCAATTCATTCGGCCATCCCACTCCCAGGGTCCTGGCTTCCATATACACAGATACACAAATATATATTTTTTCTAATTAAAGTTGTACAGTATTATATTTTATCACGTTGTATTCCATCTGCGTACCGCTCAGACCCTTGCATCCCATTTGGCACTCTCCCTCACTCTCCCTCACTCTCCCTCTCACCATCTCCTCCCCCTCTCTCTCCTCCTCTCCTTCTCTCCCTCTTCCCATCTCCCCCTTCTCTCTCTCCCTCTCTCTCTCCCTCTCCCTCCCTCTCTCTCCCTCTCCCCCTCTC
>JASIRB010002410.1:0-56569 GCA_030323885.1 Branchipolynoe longqiensis | reverse complement strand
AGAACATTGGAGATCCTCCGCAAACTACGCGGGCGCAGGAAGGCCAGTAGAAGGGAGCTGGAGCAGGTGGGGGGGTTGCTCGCTCACTGTGCCAAGGTCGTCCGGGGCGGGCGGACCTTCTCTAGGCGGTTCTATGATCTCATGTCTAAACTTAAGCAACCTTTCCATAGAATTAGGCTAGGCACCGGAGTTAGGGAAGACCTCGACTGGTGGCTGAATTTTGCAAGTAGCTTTAACGGGAAAGCCAAGATTCTTGGGAAGTTTGCCCCAGTCATATCCTGTTACAGTGATTCTTCCAAGTGGGGCTTCGGTGCCCTGCATGGCAGCGACTGGACTGTCGGCGCATACACAGACTCAGCTGAAGACATCCTTGACAGTTACGTCGGTCATCACCACTTCCGTCCTCCGGAGGATGTCTGGACCGCCCACATCAATGTGCAGGAGATGTGGGCGGTCTACGCATCCTGCGTCCATTGGAGTGTGGGCTGGGGCAATACCGCTGTCATCTTCGTCACCGATAGCTCTGTCGTGCTGGCAGCCCTTAATACGGGCAGGTCTAGGAGTGCCGAAATCATGCACTTCTTGCGCAGAATATTCTGGTTCTCGGTTAAATACAATTTTACCTTTACTTCTGTTTATATACGTAGTGCTGTTAACGTAGTATGTGATGCCTTAAGTAGACTGTGTGACAAGGATAGTGCCGCTAGAATCAGGAGTGTCGATGGTGCCAGAATGCTCTGTTGCAGCGACACCTTTGACCGATCGCTCGTCTCTTTCAGTGAGGGCAGCCCTGAGAGCCGAGCAGCAGCAGTACCAGCATCAGGCATACGCTCAGAACTCAACAATAGCGAGGGCCACGCAGATCAAGAAATATTTAAGATATGCTGAGCTTTTCCATTCTTCAAGGTCTCCCATACCATGCTCCGAGGAGCAGGTGGCCCTATATGCCGCCTGGTTGGCGAGGGACCTCGCAGTCCCCATCCACCCTGATGACCGCCAGCGTCAAGGCCTTCGCCATGGTGATGAGAACCTCGATTACTTTGTTGATAATCGGTTGAGCATGGGCCTGTCATCGAGCCCCTTTATCTTTTCCAAGGTTTCGGACTTCATCGTGAGATGCGGTGTTCGCGAAGGCTTGGCCAGAGTCGTAAACTACCTTGATGACTTCTGTCTAGTCGGGGGGACGCGTTCGGAGGTCCAGGGCGCTCAGAGAACCCTCATCCACATCTTGAGAAGACTGGGTTTTTTTGTTAACTTCAAGAAGGTCAGTGGTGTCGAGACCAAGGTTAGGTTCCTTGGCATATTCATAGATTCTGTACGCCTCGAGCTTAGCCTTCCTCCGGATAAATTAGAGAGAACATTAGAGATCCTCCGCAAACTACGTGGGCGCAAGAAGGCCAGCAGAAAGGAGCTGGAGCAGGTGGGCGGGTTGCTCGCTCACTGTGCCAAGGTCGTCCGGGGCGGGCGGACCTTCTCTAGGCGGATCTATGATCTCATGTCTACACTCAAGCAACCTTTCCATAGAACGAGGCTAGGCACTGGAGTTAGGGAAGACCTCGACTGGTGGTTGAATTTTGCAAGTAACTTTAACGGGAAAGCCAAGATTCTCGGTAAATTTGCCCCAGTTGTATCCTGTTACAGCGACTCTTCCAAGTGGGGCTTCGGTGCCCTGCATGGCAGCGATTGGACTGTCGGTGCATACACGGACGCGACGGAAGACATCCTTGACGAGTACGTTGGTCATCACCACTTCCGTCCTCCGGAGGATGTCTGGACCGCCCACATCAACGTGCAGGAGATGTGGGCGGTCTACGCATCCTGCGTCCGTTGGAGTTCGGGCTGGGGCGATACTGCGGTCATTTTCGTCACCGATAGCTCTGTTGTGCAGGCAGCCCTTAATACTGGCAGGTCTAGGAGTGCCGAAATCATGCACTTCTTGCGCAGAATATTTTGGTTCTCGGTTCAATACAATTTTACCTTTACTTCTGTTTATATACGTAGTGCTGTTAATGTAGTATGTGATGCCTTAAGTAGACTGTGTGACAAGGATAGTGCCGCTAGAATCAGGAGTGTCGATGGTGCCAGAATGCTCTGTTGCAGCGACACTTTTGACCAATCACTCGTCTCTTTCAGTGAGGGCAGCCCTGAGAGCCGAGCAGCAGCAGTACCAGCATCAAGCATACGCTCAAAACTCAACAATAGCGAGGGCCACACAAATCAAGAAATATTTAAGATATGCTGAGCTTTTTCATTCTTCTAGGTCCCCCATACCATGCTCCGAGGAGCAGGTGGCCCTATATGCCGCCTGGTTGGCAAGGGACCTCAAGTATGTATCGGTCATCAACTACCTCAGCGGCCTAAATTACTTCCTTAAGCAAAACGGCGAAAGGCCTATAGACTATACAAACTTTGTCCTATCTTCCACGCTCAAAGGTATTCGTAGAGCTAAGTCTGATATCCCGAGGCGCGCTATGCCCCTCCTTCCCCATATGCTTCGCAAGATCTTCGCCTTGTTAACTAATAACCCCGGTCACGTCGCCTGGCGCGCAGCAGTCCTCTGCTCATTCCGAGGGCTGTTGCGTAAGTCCCAGGTCACCTTGTCGGATTCCTCCTTATTGAGATCAGACTTCCAGTTTTATGACTGGGGGCTGGTTTTGACTGTCCGCCGCTCCAAGACGATCCAGTTTAGCGAAAGGGTCCTCGAGATCCCTATATCTAGGTGTCTTGATACTGACATGTGTGCGGTTTATTGGACCGAGCGGCATTTCAGCCAGATTGCCGCCAAACCATCTCAGGCAGCCTTCCGCATTCCATGCGGCGGCGGGAGTTCCGCCCCCTTCCCCTACTCGGCCTATCAGGAGACCCTAAAGATTTTCTCAGCCAGGGCGGGGCTCGATGCCGCCTCCCTCTCGTCCCACTCACTTAGGAGGGGGGGTTGCACCTTCCTTTCCATGTGCGGAGCCACCATAGAGGAGCTGAAGGTCCGGGGCGACTGGGCGTCCGAAACTGTCTATTCATACCTCAAGACACCGCTCGGCACAAGGATTGTGAACGACATGAGGGTCGGGGTGGCGCTATGTTCGAGTCAGGCTGGCGTTGGGTTGGGGGGAGACGCTTAGGCGTCTCCTTGGCCTATATTTTGCTGCCCTGACGCAAATAAAGTCTCCTACCCATCACCGCTCTTGTCTCTCTCCTTGCCGTAGCCCAACTTTATAGAGAGTATAAGGTATTATACGTATATAAAAGGGGCGGAGCTCTCGCTTGTTTATCTGTAATATTATTACGATATTATTCTGTTATTTATATTGTCCAATCGCTGACTTGCCCGGATTTGCCCCGGTTCTGGCTACCCCAGCGCCACCACCTGTGGGTTCCTGGCACTACTTGCCCGGGCTGTCAGTCTCTCTCCTGCCTCTGAAAATTTTTTTTTCTTTTTTACCGGTAGCCTATATTTTGCTGCCCTGACGCAAATAAAGTCTCCTACCCATCACCGCTCTTGTCTCTCTCCTTGCCGTAGCCCAACTTTATATATATATACATAAATAGGTGTAATTCATAATAGACCTTTTCCGCAGAGAATGGAGAACCGGAAAAGCCACTGCACTCCCTCCACTACTTCCGCTCTGATCGAAAAACTTGAGTAAATAGTCAACATTTGATCCTGTCATACATATGTGATGTATAACGCATTATACCAGTATACATGCAAGGGTAACTTGTACATCCTATATTTCATCTGTGCGCATTGGTGGAGAGCCCCCCCCCCCCTCCCAGCTGTCGGGTAAATTGCCGGGCGGGCGCTCCCCTCGCGTCATATATGTGATGTATAACGAATTATGCGAGTATAAAGATACGTAAGGGTTAATTATTATTATTATTATTAATTTTTATTTTTAACTCTGTCAGACCAAAACTGTACTGGTGGCTCCACTACCCTCTTCGCCTCCACCGGGTGTCGACAAGTGCCAGTCGCGCACCGGAGGACTTTTCTTTTTTTTAGGGGCAAGGGCCTATAATCCTTTCCAGAGATTAAAACTACTCAACCAACTACCTCTTTGTTTCTCCCCCATTTGTACTGGATATATGTTTATGTGGTGTATAACGTATTATGCGAGTATAAAAATACGAAGGGAATTGTTTCCTTATTATACTATATTATTATATTACTTGATACCATTGTTATTCTCCGTAAGACTCCGCACTTGACCGGTGGCGCCTCCTGCGCTCACCCCTCCACCTGGTCGACATTGTCAGTCGCACCGGAGGATTTTTATATATCTGATATACCAATGTATAAATATACACATGTAAGTTCTGCTAGAGAGATACACAAGCATGATAGGGTTGACAGTATCTTTTATTATTTAGATCGTCTGGTTGGAAATGCCCTGCCCACGCATGTCATAAAAATCAATCATAAAAATGAACAATCGAAAGAGAAATGTGAGTGTTCACAAGTGTTGTTGTGGTAGTGAGAACATTGTCAGTCACACCGGAGGATTTTTATATATCTGATATACCAATGTATAAATATACACATGTAAGTTCTGCTAGAGAGATACACAAGCATGATAGGGTTGACAGTATCTTTTATTATTTAGATCGTCTGGTTGGAAATGCTCTGCCCACGCATATCATAAAAATCAATCATAAAAATGAACAATCGAAAGAAAAATGTGCGTGTTCACAAGTGTTGTTGTGGTAGTGAGAACGGCCGCGCGGCCTTGGCTGGACGAGTTTAAGATAATCAGGTCCCAGAAGTAGCGGGGTACCTATATATACATCTATACATGTAATGTGTCTGATATGCACGCATAGTAAATACATATATACATATATGATGCATAATTACCTATACGAGTATAAATAACGGACAATTCAGGTTATTTTCTGTATTTCTATATGTGTATATTAATTATTATTAATTCATTTGCTGATTCATTTGCTGCGAATATGCCGACGGTGGCTCCACCGACAGCTTGGTGAGCACTAACCGAACTATGTATTGATCGCAAATCGCCAGGATTTTCTTCTTTTTGTATGGTTAGGTAAGACCAGTGAATCCTTGCCGGAGGAAGTAAAAAAGACTCAGTCAATTCTGGCCTCTTGTTATTCGGAGTAAGATATGTGTACATATATATTTCTTACAGGAGGAAATATGTGTATATACATATATATATCACTGAACAACATATACAACTATATACAACATGAATATATATTACACACCTAAATACTGTTGATAGCACACTTTCCATGGGAATAGCTATCACTAATTTTACATTGGCGTGTCCAATTAATAAGAGTCATATCAGAGTGGCCAAACAGTAACAAAGGCGAAGCCGAACTGTCGATGTCTATTACGGCTTTAGTTTTTGGTCGAGTATTTTCTACCCCGTTATTTTTGTGTGTAATAGGGCAAAAGTTGAATCGGAACCGGAAACGCTTTATCTCGCTTTCCTACGACTGACTATCCGGGGCTTAGCGCTTTGTCAAACAAGGCTTAGTGCTTTGTCAAACAGAAGTCTTGCTTCAACTATAGCCAGGGTCCATGTGTATGTGTCCGGGTTAGCAGTCGTAACCCTGCGTCGTGCGGATTTCCCAGGTTAGCGGCGAAAAGTGCATATGTATGTGTCAGGGTTAAACTAACTCGGCGAGTTTAAAGTCGCCTGCACTAACCCCAAGCGAAACCAGGGTTAAAGGTGGGGTTAGGCACCGATTATGCCCAAATCTGTTCAATGCGATCATATTTAACAGAATTACATATGCAATAAGTGAAATTTGATCAATTTAACCCTAAATTCGAAGCGTTATTAACGCTGCCGCCGCATTGGCGGCGTTATTCATATTGCCGAATCGACGAATGTAAAGTAAACAAATCGCCGCCGCTGCAGCGACGTCGATATCCATACTGTCCAATGTCAACTAAACATGGCATAGGGTTGGTTTGCACCCCTACTGCAGCAGTACTGGGTGAATCTTGTATCTAGGGTTCCCCAAATCTATAAATAAATGAAACGTCAGCTAACTAGGGTGCGTTTTGGTCACATACATCCCCCCTGACACATTTGGAACCCCGGGGTTAGATAACCACGGACCCGCCTTTAACCCTGGTACGGTTAAAAATTGGCTCATACATATGGGCCCAGGTGAGTCTGGTCTAACTTATGTTATATACAATAATTGGGTGTACACTAAATAGTACACATATATATATATAGAATGTATATATGTCATGGGGGTGATGAAAATGGGAAATATTGCGCCTAGAGCGGGACTCGAACCCACATCTCTTTGCATTCCGGGCCAGTGTGTTAACCATTACACCACCTAGGCTCCCTGATATCAACACACCACCCATGCTTAACTGTCTATGTGGTTACTTGCCTGAGAGGTCAGTGCAGACTACTACAATATATATGTATACAATGAGTCAGCCTCACGAAAATGGGCCAATTGGTGGTTTATTTTAAATGTTGGCATCGCAATTCTTAAAGTGTAGTGTATTTCTTTGTTTTATATTAAATTATCCTAGAAACAAATAAGGTTGTTGTGGTTTCTCTACCTTTACATTCAGGATAAATATAAGGACTTTCCAACACCTCTGTCAATGCTAAACTATAATTATACTGTTCGACGCCGACATCCAATGATCGACGCCGACAACTTCCCCCAATTGGCCTCTTTTCGTGATCCTGACTATATAGGTTGACACCGACCCAGGCCGCCTCCACACGCCCTTGGTCGCCCTTCACGGGGCACTTAAGGCCCTGTTAGTGTTACGTGCGCTGGTACTGGGTGTGTGGATAAGAACTGCTTGTAAGATCAACGTTACTAAATGTTAGTCGAGTCTCCGGGATCAAGTGGCGTCTCACCGGCTGCGCTGCACTAACAATTTACACCTGGATAATTAGTGAAACTATCTCCTGCATTTCAAATCTCAACTAAAGGACTGTTTTTGGTACTAGATATCAATATTATGTTGGTTGGTTGTTGGAGTTTTACGTCCTGTCAACATCTAAGGTCCTAATCATATTAGGACGGGTACTGACTGGTGACAGTGTGCACTCATGGCAACTTTATAGTGCTGTGCCATGGGAGATCAGGCCACCAGCACCATGACCCAATATCCTGACACTGAGCTAACCAGTCCTTGCCATATCCTATTAATGTCGAGCGCCTGGCTAGGAAGTGACAAGTATCACTGTGTCAGTCATTGATTTGACTCGACCAGGTTTCTAGGTTTGAAGAACATGGTCCATGCCCTGTTAGTGTTAGTTTATTGAATTTCCCGCCTAAGGGTCGGAGTGGGGTGTGTGTGTGGGTGTGTGTGTGTGTGGATGTGGGTGTGTGTGTTTGTCTGTGTGTGCATGTGCGCGTGTGTGGGTTTGTGTGTGTGTGGGTTTGTGTGTGTGGGGGTTTGTGTGTGTGTGGGTTTGTGTGTGTGTGGGTTTGTGTGTGTGTGGGTTTGTGTGTGTGGGTGTGTGTGTGGGAGTTTGTGTGTCTGTGTGTATGGGTGGTTGTTTGTGTGTGGGTTTGTGTGTGTGTGGGGTTGTGTGTGTGGGTGTGTGGGGGGGTTTGTGTGTGGGTGTGTGTGTGGGTAGTTGTGTGTGTCTGGGTGTTTGTGGGTTTGTGTGTGTGTGTGGTTGTGTGTGTGGGTGTATGTGTGGGTTTGTGGGTGTGCATGTGTGTGGGTTTGCGTGTGTGGGGGGGTGTTTGTGTGGGTGTGTGTGGGTGGGTGTGGCTGTGTGTCTGGGCATGTGAGTGTGGGTTTGTGTGTGTGTGGGTTTGTGTGTGTGTGGGTTTGTGTGTATGTATGGCTTTGTGTGTGTGTATGTTTGTGTCGGCATGTGTGTGGGTTTGTGTGGGGGGGTTTGTGTGTGTGCTTGGGTGTGTGTGTGTGGTTGTGTGTGTCGGCGTGTGTGTGTGGGTTTGTGTGTGGGTATGTATGGGGTGTGTGTGTGGGTTTGTGTGGGTGTGGGTGTGTGGGTGTGTGGTTGTGTGTGGTTGCGTGTGGATGTGTGTGTGTTTGTGTGTATGTTTGTGTGTGTGTGTTTGTGTGTGTTTGTGTGTGTTTGTGTGTGTGTGTTTGTGTGTGTGTTTGTGTGTGGGGGGTGGTGGTTGTGTGTGGTTGTGTGTGTGTGTTGGGGGGTTGTGTGTGTGTGGGTGTGTGTGTGGGTGGTTGTGTGTGTGTGGGTGAACTGGAGGGAAAACAGACACCGCCGTCTGCTGCCACCTAGCGGCGTATAGATGAACCGACATTCACCAGGCGGCGCTGCGTAATCTAATAATAGAATAACTCCAAACATACATCCTAACTTCATATGTATATATATATATAGGACCTGCTAATGACGCCGCTAGAGGGCAGTGTCAAAATCAGAATATATATCTAATATATATCCGGATATCGAAACTATGTAGAGTTAGCGGTGCAGCTCGGATGGCGGTTTCGTATCGGTGATGAAGGGTTCAGGCGCAAAAACGGACAAATCCATTTCAGTTGTTTTCTGTAAAATAGAATTAATTGTTTTATCCAGTTAAAATCTATCAATTTCATATTGTCTAGGGAATTATATAGGGGATGTCGCAGCTTCTGTGAAAAAAAACCCGATTGATGGCTCAAAGGTGGTAGCCATGGCTTCCTTTTATTATCAGAATGATGTCAGCTTCAACTCAAATGTGGTATAGTCATGGTTTCATTTTGGTCCGGATGGGGTTTGTCGGTTTTAGCGCCTGAACCCTTGTCACAGAAATAGACGAATCCGCGTAATAACGTATATGGTATTCTGTAAAGAACTGAACAAGGGAAGCGCATTAAGCTAGCCTGTATCACTCCACATATACTTGAGGCAGTTATTTATATAACTGTAAATAATACCAGTTGTTTGGGTTAGTTGAGTAGTCTGTGTGACAATCACTTTCACAAATCTCCACTTATCTTTTCCCCAACAACAATAATTAATATGAGATCTTATTGTTATGATTAACTTTATATCTCGCCTGCCATCTAATAATTCTCTCACTTTAAGTTCAAGGTGCATAGTTCGATGAAAGCGTTAGTATTTCAACACTAAAATATTTACCAGGATTTGATGCTACATATCAAACATTGATACTGGAACACGCAACAAATTGTGTTGCTGCATAAAAGGAATATTAAAGCTGCATAGTCCGATGAAAACATCAAATTTTCAAAACCAAAAGAATTATCTAGATTTGATTCTACATATCTAACTTAGATAATGGTGTTTTTATTCAACATTTGTCACTACATAGTCGGGAAGATTGAGTCAATTTAATAGAACTTCTTACTGTAGAAGCCTATGGTGTCAGAGTTTTGGCGTGCATGCCAAAATTAATTTTGCATGGTTAAACTTCAAATATCTCAAAAGTGAGCCATTTAAAAGAAACGTTACTTCAAATTAAAGTAAGGTAGATTATAGCGATCACGCTAATATATTTATCTCAGAAAATATCAGAAACTCAAAACCATCGGAGTATGCAACTTTACATAACTGCTGAAGCCCCTGATCTCCGCCATATTGACCTGGATGCCCAAATTAAATTTGCATGTTTTCAATTCAAATATCTTCCAAGTTAATCATTCGAGATGAAAGTTATTCAAAAGTTAAATAATATACATTATATTTAGCCACGCAATATATTAATATATTTAAATATGGTAAAAACTCAAATTCATCAAAGTAAAATATTATAATTATATTTAGCCTCCTAAGATATTGTAATGGCCCACGGTCTTCCCCCACACTGCCACATACTCACGGAAGAACTCCAAGATTCAGTATCAGTACGCTTCAACTTGGTTTATTAAGAAACCTCTCTGCTCTCCGCGGCGTCAACAGTCCCCTGACCCGCCCCTTAACTCGCCAGGTCCCACATCACCTCTATAGCTGGATGGGGGGGGGGGGGTGAGCTAGCCACACACAGTAGAGGGCAGCCCCATCAGGGGTCTGCCCGGTGGCTAGTCTGCCGCCACCTAGTGCAGTTCAGTGTAACTGCGTAAGTGTGCGGCGTAGTCTCCGCCGCCACCGTGTGGTAGTGGGGCTCATGTACAGACTACTACACTATTGTAGTGGTCTGTACATGAGCCCCACTACCACGCAGTAGCGGCGAGACTACGCTGCACACTTACGCAGTTACACTGAACTGCGCTATGTGGTGGCAGGCTAGCCACCGGGCAGACCCCGACTAGGCTGCCCTCTACTGCGTGTGGCTAGCTCACCCCCCCACCCCACCTATAGAGTTGATGTGGGATCTGGCGAGTCAGGGGGTGGGTCAGATGACTGTGGACGCCGTGGAGAGCAGATTGGTTCAATAAACCAAGTTGAAGCGTACTTATATTGGATCTTGACGTTCTTCCGTGTGTGTATGGCAGGGTGAGAGTCGGAGGGCCGTGGACCATTACACTATTAATACAAATTAAATATGGTAAACCTCAAAACCACCAGAGTACGTTACTTCAAATTAAAATAAAGTAGATTATAGCTATCACCATAATAATACACTTGCTTAAAGAATGGCCCAAAGTTAAAACTATGGGACTATGCAACTTTAAGAAAAACTCAGCAAGAACAAAAACTGACATGGATTTAGTTTTATTTCCGCACTGTGTTATAGAACAGTTTGATGACCACCCCCCCCCCCCGCGTGATATACCAACATCGATTGAAGCGTCCATTAGTTCTAATGTCAGTGCAGATAAGGCGCACGCGCAATACGACCATAAATAAACACGTACACAAGTAGACTACACAAACAACACACAGAGATAAGCCACGGTCACGAGGACCGGATGTAGAGAGTGCATACATCCGGCTATGTAAGGTACTTAATTATTACATCCAGAATGGCAACTATATGAATAGTACTTCTATATAGTCATTGCAACTAATTGGGAAGATTGACATGTTTGCGTCTTGGAGTTTTACATCCCAGCAACATCTAAGGTCATATCATAACGGCTACCAACTAGTGACAGTGCACACTCATGGCAACTTTATAATGCTGCCCTACTGGGAGATCAGGCTGGTGGCACCATGACCTGATATCCCACTCAGTCACATTATCCTGATAATGACCTAACCATTCAGAGCCCTATCCTATTAATGCCTAATAAGTCGGTGCCCGTCCTGATATGACCATATATGTTGTTAGGACGTAACTCCCCAACGACCAACCAACTAATATCTCAAGTTCCGGCATTAGTTTCAGCTCCCCCTTATAACTCGCTACCCTCCTCCCTCCTCCCCCTCCCCTCCCCTTTCCCCCTCCCACCACCCTCCCCCACCCTCCCCTCGCCCACCCCTCAATCCTCCTCTCCCCTCCCCATTCCTCCTCCCCTCTCCCCCTCCGCCCTCCTCCCCCTTCTCCAGTCTCCAGCCTCACCCCCCCCCCTTCTCCACCCTCCACCCCTCCCCTCCTCTCCCCCGCCCCTCCTCCTTCTCCACCCTCCCCCCTCCCACTCCTCTCCCCCTCCTTTTCCACCCTCCCCCATCTCCCGCTTCCCCCTTCTCCACCCTCCCTCCCCCTCCCCGCCTCTCCCCCCACCCACTCCCCCTCCCCCCTTCTCCCCCCCTCCCCCCTCCCGTCTTCCCTCCCCCCTCCCCCTCCCCCTTCTCCCCCCTCCACCCCTTCTCCCCTCCCCCCTCACCCCGCACGCTTTGTGCGCATCACTAACGGCTGCTGGTCAATATTGACGCGCACAGAGCAGAGTCGATGCAGCGTGAGAGGCTTGAACGCCTCGAGTCGCAGTTAACCCGGCTACATCTCACAGCCTTAATCTAATTAAGTCCTCAACTGTCAACTGTCACTTACTTAGTCACATATGTCATGAAGACTTCTCCTACAACACCCATGAGATTAAGTTTAACTTCCCAGACAATGCTTATGTTTTAGATACTGTCTGTTCCTGGAAAGATATGCGATATTTAACACGGCTTCAATTAATATCAGCAACTCTTCAGAAAGAGACATGGAAACAGGCTTTCTATAGACTAAATCGTCATTCCAGCCACGCGGTGAATGGTGGGATGCGCAAAAGCAAAACAATCCTGCGCTGCTGCGAGAAGCACATGACACATGATAATACACTGGGTGCAGCTATGAAATGTGCTAGATTAAGCTCTTCTCAGCTCTTGTTTGAAACATAGATATATATATATAATAAATTAAGATATTAATCTTGTATCTAGCATTGCATTTACACCAATCTAATCAACATGTCTTATGCCATCTGTATTTAGATTTAGACAAATCTGGGCACTCAGACTAGTAGTATTAGAGCAATAGCCAGAATCAGTTTTACCTATTTCATTCGTTTTTATTTATATCCTATGGTTAATGACATCTGTA
This sequence comes from Branchipolynoe longqiensis, assembly GCA_030323885.1. Lineage (NCBI taxonomy): Eukaryota > Metazoa > Annelida > Polychaeta > Phyllodocida > Polynoidae > Branchipolynoe > Branchipolynoe longqiensis. Next base: position 44,194 of record JASIRB010002410.1, on the reverse strand, counting down.
GAGCTAGGAAATGAGGAGGGTTAATCAGACATTGGTTATATATTTCTCTGAAACCAGTTTCCATTGACACATTTGGCATTTTAATATTTAGAACAAAAATTAATAATGGTGATGTGGAAATCACCCTAAAACTCTAGTAAAAGTGACATTGTTTTGTATGGAATTGTATGTTCTTAGCTCAAAATGCTTAAATATGGCTAGTTTTGTCTTAAATATATTCATTATATCCATTATATTGCATATGTGCATCCATGTTTCTGCCAAATTGTTATGTATTTCAATTAATTTGGAATAAAATCGAAGTTTTACCCTACGCGTATCGGCAAACTTAATGTCCGTACGGCTTTGTTTTTCTCTCGACGCCGTTTTCCGCGCGTGCACAGTCGGAATGGGCGATCTCGTCTTGAGCAGACGAGAAAATGAAAGTTTGTCGGTGCGAATTTCTGTTCAGAGAAGTGTTTAGACCTTCATCATATAGGGAATTTGGGTTATGTTTGTTCTCTCTACTTTTTTCATTTTGTAGAAAGTCCAGCCCGAGGGAAGTTGCCTGACATATGGTTATGGTTCTGGAGCAGTCTATATTGATGACGTCATCACTGGAGGCAAACGGTCAATCATTAGTCCGGAAGTTACACGTTTTCTCTTCACTCAAGAGGCAGTTTCGTAGAGATTAATTGTACTGGGAGTCGAAGTTATTGGCAGCAGACGACATTTAAATGGCAGAAGGATGTGTGAAGTGACTCTACCAAACGGAAAGGATTTTCCCCGCTCACTATCGATAAGGGCGGTAAGTAACTTCCGGTCTGCGCAGGGCACTTTCGGTCTGGGAAGGGCACTTCCGGTTTGGACAGTGTGGTAAGTGAGGGGGGGGGGGAGTGCAGAGTGGAACCGGCAGAACCAGGGCCATACCGGCTCCTTAAGGGAAGGGACTCAGGTTCAAATTCTGCCACAGTTCTTGCATTTTGCATTCCACACATCATATTCGATCCTGATAATTGTAAACAAATAAAATTGTCTCTGTCATGTTACTGTGCCTTAAGTCTTTAATTGTTGTGTGTAAATCGTGACGAAGAGAAACAAATCAGAACCCACACCCCACAAAAACACACTCACAGACAACACACCCCACCGCCACCCTCAAAAACACATTACCACAAATAACAAACGAGGGAAGGAAGACCGGATCTTTAATGCCAGTGCTGAAGTAAGTGGCAATTCTTAGTCCCCACCTCGCACATCTTTGTTACCTAGTTTAGCAATATGCATGCTGCCTACACTTACTACACTCTCACAGTATGCTCCGCTAATACAATTTATATGGAGGAACGTGAATTGTGTTAAAGTTGCATGGTTCGATGAAATATAGTGTCATGGGGGTGATGACATTGGAAAATATTGCGCCTAGAGCGGGACTCGAAGCCACATCTCTTTACATTCTGGGCCAGTGTGCTAACCATTACACCACCTAGGCTCCCTGATATCACCACACTACCTACGCCTATATGTCTATGTGGTTACTTGCCTGAGAGGTCAGTGCAGACTGCTACACTCATCCCCCTGGAATTGTAAGTCTTTTAATGCTTACAATTACATACATACAGGCAATGCACTTACACTTACATACACAGGGTAGCTTCAACCGCTATACAGGGCATAGCTTATACAGGATCCTGCTCATGGCACCAGTGTCATGGGGGTGATGAAATTGGGAAATATTGCGCCTAGAGCGGGACTCGAACCCACATCTCTTTGCATTCCGGGCCAGTGTGCTAACCATTACACCACCTAGGCTTCCTGATATCACCACACTACCCACGCCTACCTGTCTATGTGGTTACTTGCCTGAGAGGTCAGTGCACCCTACTACACTCGTCCCCCTGGAATTGTAAGTCTTTTAATGCTTACAATTACATACATTCAGGCAATGCACTTAAACTTACATACACAGGGTAGGTTCAACGCTATACAGGGCATAGCTTATACAGGATCCAGGTCACGGCACCAGTGTCATGGGGGTGATGAAATTGGGAAATATTGCGCCTAGAGCAGGACTCGAACCCACATCTCTTTGCATTCCGGGCCAGTGTGCTAACCATTACACCACCTAGGCTCCCTGATATCACCACACTACCCACACCTACCTGTCTATGTGGTTACTTGCCTGAGACGTCAGTGCACACTACTACAATAGTTTTGTCAAAATTCAAACAACTACTTACATTTGATCCTATATATCCAACTTAGATACTGGTGTATTAGCTAATGATTTGGGACAGAATATATAGAATAACCCTTGGATTTATAACCTCACCCCTTTGAACACTCACTTTGAAACAGCCATTATGCAGGGAGGCCATTAACCAATTAGGCTAATCTCATGACCTCATTAACCTCCCCAGACCAAGTAGGCCTACTGTGTAGGGCCATAGAGGGGAAAGAGAAATGAGGTGGATATTGCCCCCCTCCCCCTCCATGTTGGATATTCAATGCTATTTGGTCAATTCTATAAATATAATTAATCAATTTGGGTCATTTAAATTTTTACATTTTTACATTTGTCAATTAAAATTGCATCTGCCATCGGGACTATGTATGGTATGAGGGAGGATGAGACATATGGATGAAATAACAGTAAATAATAACAGAGCAGTACATGAGAAATGCAACTTCATTAGATAGCAATTTGAAATGTTTAATGCAATCGGTATACCTGTCTGGGAAAACAAACAAACTCGGAATAGTTCTAATTTGTGCCACAGGGTGGTGCATGCTAAAGCCCCAGTCAAACCTACCCGGATCAGGGGCCGGACGAGCCCCGGACCGTGATCCGGCGTGGTCCGTGGCGATCCGGCGTAATCCGTGGCTCATCCGTGGCTGGTCCTTGGTGATCCTTGCTGATCCTTGGTGATCCGTGGCTGGTCCGACCTCATCCAGATGTTTTGAAATGTTTAAAACATCCAGGGCGGTCTGGGGAATATTGTGATCCGTGTTCGATCCGGCATCATCCAGGATTACCCAGGTGTAATCCGGGGGTAGTCCAGGGGTGGACCGGGGGTAGCGTGTAGCGTTCGGGCCAATCCAGGGCTGTCCAGGCATTTTTTAACCCGGATGAGCCAAGTTTTAGCCACGGTTTAACCCGGACCAGCCCCGGACTAGATCCGACGTAGCCATGGACCACTCCCCTGACTGCACAGCTAAGACCCGGACAAGCCGGATTAGCACGGATCAGCCACAGATCGCCAAGGATAGCCCGGTTTACCATGGATCAGTCCAGGATGAGCCCCGTTTTTGTATATATATAGCAGGAGCAAATCCACTTCAAGTCTGGGACTGATCCGTGACTACTCCGTGGATACACTTCAAGTCTGGGACTGATCCGTGACTACTCCGTGGATAGACGGGGTAGTCCGAGGGTGGTCCGGCTAGAGTGGGTGCTAGACCGGGGGCTAGACCAGGGGGCTAGACCGGGGCTAGGCCTTGTAGGTGTGACTCCGAGCCCTAAAACGACCAAAATAGCGATTTTATCCAGGGCTGTCCAGGAGTGTCCGGGGAATGGTCCGGGGGTGATCCGGCTAATTATCAGGGGCTCGTCTGGGTATGTACTGAACTTTTCCACTTGGTGGTGTAGAGTGACCTGGATTACAGTGTCTACACATACCGTATGCGAGCAGTACGCATATCCTTGGCAGTCTAAATGTATGTGAGGATGCACACGCATGTGTTTTGCATGCATCTGTTTGAAATTTGTCAGTTACACTGTATATAAAAGGAAAATGTTTTTTGTTATTGAATATAAAAAGGAGTGAACCATATGGAGTGAGATATGTGCATTTGAAAGTTTTTGACTTTCAGATCTTTTGTATTAGCTAATGCAGCAGCCATTCCAAGCTGGCCACATCAGCCAGGCCTGAGCATTAATAGTTTGATGGGATCCACTGCAAATACACAAGTTTCCGGTTTTAATGCTATGATGGCAGCAGCCGTTCTGGTTGTGCCTATGTGTTATCATTTGAATGGGATCCATCGCAAATGTGCCAGGTTCTGCGCTTAATGCTATGATGGCAGCAGCCATATTCTACAATCCAGCCAAACCTGAGCATTAATGGCTCGATGAGATCCCCCGCAAATGCGCAGATCTCCAGGTTTAACGCTATGATGGCAGCAACTGTTCTGGTCATGCCTTATCATTTGGACGGGATCCATCGCAAATGCGCCGGGTTCTGGGCTTAACCCTATGACAGCATCAGCCATTCCGCAGCATATGTGCAGGCGGATGGCTCAGGATCGCAGAGTGTGCAGTTTGTCATAGGTGAGTGTAGAAACTGATATGGTGCTACGACCCCAAGGCGTCCTCCGACGCATATGCTGTGGAATGGTGCATTTGCGATGGACACCGTCCAAACGATATCACATAGGCACGACCAGAATAGCTGCTGCAATCATAGCATTAAACCCAGAAACCTGCAAAATTGCTCAGGCCTGGCTGAATCATAGAATGTGCAGTTTGGTGGGTGGTTGCATAGTTTGATGTTTTGAAATTTCTGCCATTGGGACGATGTCAACAATATACCGATGTAATAATAATAATAATAAAATATTTATTTCCACATGATCAATGTACACACAAGTTGATATTTATATCAGTAATTCTTTCATATGAAAAAGGAGAAAGCAGAAGTACAATACTTATGAGGTGCTTTCCCCATTTAAAAATAACACAGATACATTGCTTATACCATAGAAATAATAAATAGAAAAATAAAAGTCAAATGCATATCAACACTACCCTCAATACTGTAAATTACATCTCAATATTTATGCACTAGACTACTATGTGTTTTCCCCTGGTAAAGCTTCAATATTTTCTTTTTATACATTCGTTGAAACACATAGATGTTGTTTGATGTTGGATATTCGATGCTACTTGGTCAATTCAATAGATATAAACCAAATTAACCTTTCTACAAAATAATATTTGGTTAAAAACCCAAGTGCCATGGGCCCATGGCACCAATCCATTCCCAGAATGTTCACAGTCCAAACAGAAATACCTACCTACAGCCCTGTTAGGTTCCAACATTAGTATGTCATCTCACATCACGTGGTCACAACGAGATGACCATCTGGGTCATAGCCACAGGACTTTTGGCAGGATTGTCAAAATTATTTTGGGTTCTTTCAGCTCAAATTGTTCCAACACTATCCATTGTTCATCAAAGTTACTTGGGACTAATGAATATTAGGATATAATGGTCAACCTGAGCTATTTATCTAAAATATAACTAACAAATTCAAATGCCATCTGACCAAGCGACTTTAATTGAGCGGGTGGCGCTCATTTGCTGTCATTGCTGGGGGTGCAGAGGACAGGTAAGCAGCCCCTCCCACCTGTCAATCACACCAACAAGCCACCCCACTGGGCAACACGCTAACCCCCCACCGCCAATCACAAACCACCCTCTACAACACCCCCAGTCTCGCATCAGTGAGCCTCCAACTAGCCACTCACACATGGACCATGTTGGAGTAACACCACTTCTCAACCCACCCACCCACAACAAATGCACTTGACTCAGTATAAAAAAATAAACGGGAGGGAAATAAAAACAAACTAAACAACCTAAAATGACGAAATTGACCTAATAAAGAATTGGACCTGATAATAATGCGCTGTTATGATTGACTTTGATTGATGTAGAATTCTTCATTGTGATTATTAATGATATAAAATATACTGTGATTATTATTAAACTCTATTGTGATATGTCATGTACTCCATTATATTCATATTCCTGCATCTTCACTTGCATGTCAGACGTCGCTACCCGTTTCTCACAGCTGCATTGAGTAGACCTGTGCAAGAAAGCCGGAGACCCTGCCTGTCATGAAAATAAAGTTGTGTTATTCCCAATCCTGCTCCCTACTTCTGTGTTCCCCAGGCAGCGATGAACATTGTTCACATGGATATACACATTACACTGATCAGAATTTGCAGATTGCAAAAACAAGCAGAATCCTAATCCTGTCCTGTCGCGCACATCATTGCGCAGCCACGTGACCTGCTTCAGCCAATCAGACAACGCCGCTGTCAAACGCTAAGGCACCTCCGCTCTCCGCCACAAGTGACAGGTGGTTATTAGAATTAATTGCTTTTACAAGGAGGCATGCCCTCTAGGTGGCAGTCTGAGAGAACTGTCTGTGTTTGCGTTGTGTTCGATTCAGGCTAAGCATTGCTCCTGCATTTGTTCAAAATACTTTCGCGATCCATCACATATTAAGCTAAAGAATTAATTTTTGCGTTGAATCTGTGTTACAAAGAAATTATTCACCAGAGTAAATATATTTACACACACACACAAAATAAAACAACTGTACCAAATGTTATGCAATTTTAAGCCCATAAATTACTATATACGACTTCGTAACGATACAGTTGGTTGGTTGTTGGAGTTTTACGTCCTGGCAACATCTAATGTCATATCAGGACGGGCATGCCTACCGAATTGTGACAGAGCAAACTCATGATAACTTTATAGTGTTGCCCCACTGGGAGACCAGGTCACCATCACCTGACCTGATATCCCAGTCGGTCAAATTATCCTGACACTGAGCCAACCAGTGTTTACTATTGGCCTATATTTTAACACCCTATATTTGCTGTCCAATTTTGCACCCGCAACGCTTAGCCTATCAACATGGTCATTCGCTTGCAATATTTTGACTTTTGATTTTACCGGTACAGCAGATTGATGCACCGCTCGTGAGCATAAAACTTCCAACCCAACCTCGTCTCTCTTCCTCTTGTTATTTCATAGCCACTTTTATATAAGTGTACATATATTATACTTGCATACATATACGTACATGTGTATACATACATGTATACATAGGCATCCATTACAAGTGTACATATACATATGCATACAAATATACCGACAGGGAGGGAGGGACGGAAGTGGAGGGGAATGAGGAGCGGGAGAGTGGGAGGGGAGGGGAGGGAGGGGAGGGGAAGAAGGAGCAGGAGGGGAGGGGAAGGAGGGGAGGGGAGGGGAGACGAGGGGAAGGAGGAGTCGGATGGGAGGGAGGGGAGGGGAGGGGAGGGTGGGGAGGCGGTGGGGAGGCGAGGGGAGGGGAGGGGAGGGGAGGGGCGAGGGGAGGCGAGGGGAGGCGAGGGGAGGGGAGGGGAGGGGAGGGGAGGCGAGGGGAGGCGAGGGGAGGGGAGGGGAAGGGAGGCGAGGGGAGGCGAGGCGAGGGGAGGGGAGGCGAGGGGAGGGGAGGGGATAGAATCACTGGGGAGGCAGACCATTTTGAAGGGTGCTTTTATTCCGTGACACGGGCCGCGTGTGATTTGTGACAGGTGGCGCTGTGCGGGTGACAAGGAGCTCTCCACGACGCAACAAGGTCAGGTGTAGATGGACGGTCCCAGCCACTCCGTCCTTTACACACGTGTCTCTGAATCGTTGGTTGTTGGAGTTTTACATCCTAGCAACATCTAAGGTCATATCAGACTTGTGATAGTGAGCACTCATGGTGATTTTATAGTGCTGCCCAAATGGGAAATCAGGCTGCCGGCACCATGAAATGAGATCCCACCCAGTCACATTATCCTGACACTGAGCTACCCAGTCGTTGCCATATCCTCTTATTTGCACAGATATTTTTTGAAAGTTTTTAGGTCAGGAATTTGTCCTATTAATGCCAAGCACCTGACTATGAAGTGACAAGTACAAATTTTAAAAGTCATTAGTTTGACTCGACCGGGAACTGAACTCCCGATCTCCAGTACGCGAGTCCAGCGCTCTACCGATTCGGCCACCGCGCCCGGTCCAAGTGTGAGGAGGTGATGACTTCGCACACCTCCGCCAACTAGCGGAAGTAGGCACGGCATCACGGTCTCATTTCAAAGTCAGAAAAAACAACGACACAAAAATACGACAGTCAGGGGCAGGTCCCGACAGATGTCACACGCACCTGCTTTGTGTGGATGTGTGTGTGCGTGTCTGTGAGGAGCTGAGTGGGATCGGTGTGTGAGAGTGTGGGTCGGTGTGTGAGTGTGTGGGTGTTGTCTGCGCGTGCCTCCAACAAAAAGAGAGAAAATATGCCAATATTTAAAATGTGAAAAAAGAGATGAAAAAAGAAAGTTAAAACGGGAGGAAACATCACAATATGGGCGGTTTGATGGCTAGACAAAATTAATGCCGCCAACCTTGTGTGTGGGGACCAGGAGACTGGGACCGGAAGTGGGAGTGAATGAGCTGCTCGGGGGTCAGGTTTCTTCTCACAGTAATGGGCAGGGTCCAAGCACCCTCCTCTCTTATAGGGGAGGTGGGGGGAGGTGGTATGGAGGTTAGGGGATGTGGGGGAGAGGTGGGGGAGAGGTGGGGGAGAGGTGGGGGAGAGGTGGGGGGAGAGGTGGGGGAGAGGTGGGGGAGAGGTGGGCGGAGGAGGGGGGCGGAGATGGGGAGTAGGTGGGGGAGAGTAGGGGGAGAGTGAGGGGGGGGAGTTGTGGCGAGAGGTGGAGGGAGGTGGGGAGGGAGGGGGAGTGGCAAGTGGGCTGGGGAGGCAGTGTGGAGGTGAGTCGTACGGAGAGAGGGGGGAATAGGGGAGAGGTTGCGAGATTGTGGAGGAGGTCGCGGAGGTGGAGGAGAGGTGGGGGAGGGGAGGGACGAGGGGAAGGAGCAGGGAGCCGTGGACTCCGGTGGGTGGAGAGGTGGGGGGAGAGATGGAAGAGAGGTGGGGGATATGAGGGGAGAGGTGGGAGTAGATGTGGGTGGAGAGTGGGAGGAAAGGTCGGAGTAGAGGTGAGAGAAGACATGGTAGCTGGGGAGAGGGGGGAGAGGTGAGGGAGAGGTGGGGGGAGAGGTGGGGGCAGGCAGGGGGGCAGGTAGAGGAGTACACTTAGAGGACAGGCGGTTGTCATTCACCCCATCCCGGAGTGAATGTCTATCTACAACCCGCAACACTCAGCACCAGCACGAATGCTATGAGCAGCTCAGAGAGCAGCAGCCTGTACCGGAGTGAGCAGCTCGCAATCAACTCAGCAGGTGCTCGGGCAGGACAGTGGGCAGGGATGGCTGGGCGCAGCTGCACGCGTCGTACCCAGGTGCGCATGCGCGCAGACCAACTCGTGACCCGAGAGTGCAGATGGACCCGGATGCTGTCCTATTACCCGAAGCTTCCTCTTACACTCTCGCCCCCCCCCCCCGCCCCCCACCCATACCCACACCCACACACACACCACACACCGGCACCCCGATACAAACTGATTATTTATTAAGCCGGCTATCACGTGACGCCACCAATTAATTCCTGTGCGAATGCGAAACAGCAGCTGTGACTGGAGGCTGATTGTATTGGCGCGCCTGGCGGGCGGAGAGTGGCATTCAGAGAGTAACGTCATTACCAACAGGCAGCTCGGCCAACCAAAAACAGCAACCCATACAGATGCACCACTATGCTTACGCGGAATGAAGTTACTATTCTTATCCCGAGCAAAGTTAGTCTTTTATTCATTTATATATGTGATGTATAAGCATTATGCGAGGATAAAGGTGCGGAAGAGAACTACTTGTCCATTATTGTTACTGCTACTCTGTTGGTTGGCTTCCCGTCTCCCAATCACGTGACGGGTGGCGCTGTCACTCGCGCCTGAGGATTTGTATATAGATTTATGTATATAGATATAGATATTGATTGTAGCGGTACAGTGAGTGGCGGCTACAGTGTGAAGGTGTGGTGGCGCCACCATCAGAGCTGAGATGGGGCGGCTGGAGCAGTGGATGACTATGAGAGACTCCCACAGTCCATGAAGCTGAGTGAGTGATGAGGAATAGGAGGGATATCCTGGGTTATTATACTCGTATAATTCTTATACAGCATATATAAATCCTCAAACACAAGTGAGTGTGGCACATCCATGAGGAAGGATTTGGTCCCATGGCAACTCCATGAGGGAGAGGTGGGGGGAGAGGTGCTCGGGCACATGATTGGGAGGCGGGAAGCCAACATACAGAGTAGCCGTGACAATAATGGACAATAATAATAGTAGTATATTTCCACATATATACTACGTATATGTGGATGTAATGGAATTGCACTGTGCAGCCCCCAGGGGCTTCCTGGGGGATTCGCAGGATAGTACGTGGCCGATCCGCTAGATGGCGCCGGGACCCACAGGTACCCAGCGGGCACCTGCTGGCCACGTCAGTTTGTCTCAACCAGGCAGTGTAGCCTCAGGTCTCTCTCACTTTAAAACTTTTTCTATATTCTTCTTTCTTATGTGATTTAGGTAGGGCATTTTAGCCCCAGCCAGGAGCATTATCTATGTATCATATTATTGTAATGAATGATGTACCCACCACTTGCGTTTCCCAGTGCCATATATATATATATGGAGTGAGTTGATAACCTCTGGCTGAGCAAAAATACCTATTGTCACTTTATTAAAATTAAAAAATTAAAAGAAATTCATTGCGAAATGTTGCTTTAAGCATCATATACTGTAAGATAAAGATATCTTCTTTCAATATGTCTATATATTATAGTTTGTTTGTTGGGGTTTTATATTCTGGTGTCGTGGGGGTAATGAAAATGGGAAATATTGCGCCTAGAGCGGGACTCGAACCCACATCTCTTTACATTCTGGGCCAGTGTGCTAACCAGTACACCAGCTAGGATCCCTGATGTCACCACACTACCCCCACCTACCTGTCTATGCAGCTCCTTGCCTGACAGATCAGTGCAGACTACTACACCCGTCCCCCTAGAATTGTAAGTCTGTAAATGCTGACAATTACATACATACAGGCAATGCACTTACATTTACAGGGTCGGTTCAACAACCATACCATGCATAGCTTGTACAGAATCATGGTCATGGCAACCAGTGTCATGGGGGTGATGAAAATGGGAAATATTGCGCCTAGAGTGGGACTTGAACCCACATCTCTTTGCATTCCAGGCCAGTGTGCTAACCATTACACCACCTAGGCTCCCTGAGATAGTCTAAGAACAGTGTCCTTGAACCTAGGTCAGCGCAAGGTCACAGGGTGCTGACAATCACCCTTGTCATTGTGCTAATTAAATACAGCGACACGGCGTAAAGAAACCACCAATCAATCAATCCATCAATAACAGCGGAGCTACAGTAATGCAGGTCAATCTGAACTCTCAGTCTACACACCACGAGCACCCCGACCCGCTCTCCAGGTTATCTACCAGACTTACAGGTTAGCTACCAGACTTACAGGTTAGCTACCAGACTTACAGGTTAGCTACCAGACTTACAGGTTAGCTACCAGACTTACAGGTTACCTACCAGAATTACAGGTTGGCTACCAGACTTACAGGTTACCACCCAGACTTACAGGTTACCTACCAGACTTACAGGTTACCTACCAGAGTTACAGGATACCTACCAGACTTACAGATTACCTACCAGACTTACAGGTTACCACCCAGACTTACAGGTTACCTACCAGACTTACAGTTTACCTACCAGACTTACAGGTTACCTACAAGACTTACAGATTACCTACCAGACTTACATGTTACCACCCAGACTTACAGGTTACCTACCAGACTTACAGGTTACCTACCAGACTTACAGGTTACCTACAAGACTTACAGGTTACCTACCAGACTTACAGGTTACCTACCAGACTTACAGGTTACCTACAAGACTTACAGGTTACCAACCAGACTTACAGGTTACGACCCAGACTTAAAGGTTACCTACCAGACTTACAGGTTACCTACCAGACTTACAGGTTACCTACCAGACTTACAGGTTACCTACCAGACTTACAGGTTACCTACAAGACTTACATGTTACCTACAAGACTTACAGGTTACCACCCAGACTTACAGGTTACGACCCAGACTTACAGGTTACCTACCAGACTTACAGGTTACCTACCATACTTACAGGTTACCTACAAGACTTACAGGTTACCACCCAGACTTACAGGTTACCACCCAGACTTACAGGTTACCTACCAGACTTACAGGTTACCTACCATACTTACAGGTTACCTACAAGACTTACAGGTTATCTACCAGACTTACAGGTTAGCTACCAGACTTACAGGTTATCTACCAGACTTACAGGTTACCACCCAGACTTACAGGTTACCAACCAGACTTATTTGCCATGCTTATAGGCTATCTGTAGTTACTGTTAGACCTCATGCCCACAATCCCTGCTAACTGCTATGTGTGAGTTAGATTGGTTGGTTGTTGGAATTTTACGTCCTGGCAACATCTAAGGTCATATCAGGGTAGCAACTTATGAAAGTGCACACTCATGGCAACATTATAGTGCTGCCCCACTGGAAAATCATGCCACCAGCACTATTACCCGATATCCCACCCAGTCACATTATCCTGACACTGAGCCAACCAGTTCTTGCCCTATCCTATTAATGCCGAGCACCAAGCTACAAAGTGACACGTATACATTTTGTAAGTCATTGGTTTGACTCGACCGGGAATTGAACACCCGATGCCCCACACAGGAGGCCTGCGCTCTACCGATTAGGCCACCCGTGTGTGAGTTGGAAGCCTTATTGTCAAAGACACGTCACATTCTTCTAATAACAGCCGAGTTAAGCTTCAATCACATTAAGAAGCAATTACATCGCTGTCGGATTAGACGGAGCACAATGAGATACTTATATGTCGAGAAAAAGGGTAGACAACTCCTCTACTAATCCCTCACTGACTACAATTCAGAGAACACTCGTCATGCACCTAACAACCAGCTCAATCCAGAAATTAAAAAAACACACAAAAACATCTCATTTGTTACTTTGCATTGTCCGAATTAAGAAATGACATCCCACCTGGCATATTCCCACCAATGAGCTTGTATAATTAAACACAAACATTTGTGCTTGTACTAAGTTGTCGAGAAAGTAAAGCTTGTTTGATTTAATGACGCCTCTAGAGCACATCGATTTATATCATCGGCTATTGGACATCAAACATATGGTCATTCTGACATATTAGTCTGGAGGAAACCTGTTGCCGCCACATAGTCTACTCTTTCCGATAAGCAGCAAGGGCTATGGCTGTAGAGTGTTACATGGAAGGAATATGATTTAATCAATTATGAAATCTCGATAGTGCCTGTTGGTAAGTCTCACACAGCACATTTCACGGCTGGGTGAACCAATAATGCAATTTAATTTAATTAATATCTATATGTAATTGCTCGGTTTCACTGGGAGGAGCTCTGTCAGACACTGGTGGGAAGTTACAGCCAATGTCAATGGGGGACATGTGGCATAGTTAATTTTTCCGACACTTGGTGGCACGTCGGTACTAGTGGGCCTAAACAGCCATTGACAATGCAGTGCAAAACGTTTATTTTATTCAAAATTAATAGAAATGCAGAACCTTAACCATATAAATCTAATATAATCTATTCGTTGAATATGTTTTCTATTTGTGTACTAAGCGGTTTGTCTCTAGATGGTGTGGTTTTAGAGCTATTTCACTTCTTCTGTATGAAGATTGCTCACGGCCATTGACAATGCATTGAGTTTGCCGGTACGCGCAGTGCAAAACGGCTATTCTATTCAAAATTGGAAACGCAGGGAATAACAAGTCTGTGGTAACCATGCAAATTGCCGCCCTCTGCTGCCTCGCCTTGTCAACTCTCAGAGCCATTACGTTACAAGGGAACCAGTAACCTGGCAACCCTTCAGTCAGCCACCACAGGGCTCCCTTTGACTTTCCACTTGATGCGAGCAAAGCTGAACACCAAATTAAAGCTCTTCACCACTCAAAATCAAAGCTTAACACTGAATTAAAGCTCTTCACCACTCAAAATCAAAGCTGAACACCAAATTAAAGCTCTTCACCATTCAAAATCAAAACTGAACACCGAATTAAAGCTCTTCACCACTCAAAATCAAAGCTGAACACCGAATTAAAGCTCTTCACCACTCAAAATCAAAGCTGAACACCGAATTAAAGCTCTTCACCACTCAAAATCAAAGCTGAACACCAAATTAAAGCTTTTCACCACTCAAAATCAAAGCTGAACACCAAATTAAAGCTCTTCACCACTCAAAATCAAAGCTGAACACCGAATTAAAGCTCTTCACCACTCAAAATCAAAGCTGAACACCAAATTAAAGCTTTTCACCACTCAAAATCAAAGCTGAACACCGAATTAAAACTCTTCAACATTCAAAATCAAAGCTGAACACCAAATTTAAGCTCTTCACCACTCAAATCAAAGTTAAATGCCCGAATTAAAGCTCTTCACCACTCAAAATCAAAGCTAAATGCCCGAATTAAAGGTCTTCACCACTCAAAATCAAAGCTAAATGCCCGAATTGGGCTCACTGATCAGTAATCGCTAGTTACTCGTTATGGACAGGGTAAATAAACCATCACACACAACAACAAAATGTAAGTTAAAGCTCACGAATGATAATACATAATAATACTTAAAACTAAAAAAATTAATAAAGATAACAACAATGACAACATGATGACATTAATAATACTGATACTAACAGCACAAGTGTGACATGCCACATTTGGCCAGTTCCTTCTTGGTCTGTCTCTGGAGCACAGACGGAAGAATGGTGACAAAGCAGAAGCGCACATTCCCATGTTTATTCAATATCTCTGCCCACCCTTATGTCACAAGACCAAGTGACCCACCCCTTGCCCAGCCAGGTCACAGGTACACCTCTCATGGTAGGGGGAGTCGCTAGCTGGACGCAGTAGATGCAGTCTACATTGGGACCTGCCCACCGGCTATCATCCCGCCACCTGACGCAGAAGAACTGTGACAGTAGACAGTGTAGTCTCTGTAGCCACCACGTGTTGGTGGAACTCAGGTACGGGCTACCAGTACTACTACTACTACTAGTACTAGTAGTCCTACACGAGTAATAATTGAATCTTCAATTATTCAGGCTTGCTGTGCTGGTGTGGGTATTTTCTGACACACGGAGCTGGAAATAGGCTGCCTGAGATAGCATGTCACCACGTCGGCGAAACACCACTCCTACACTTAGCTGAGATAGTGGTCACGTGATAAGAACTCGGATAAGGAGGAATGAGGTGACTCGGAACAGCGTCTACCCGACAACGGACTCGGCTTTTAAATCTACCCAACGGACCCTTTCTAATTACTAGCCCAGAATCAAAACCGACTGGGATTTCCCTCAGAATTGTCTGGCAACAATCAAGTATTGAGATGGTTAGACGAGAGGATGGGAGGTGGGGGATAGGAGGATACGAGGGGAGGGGGGGATAGGTGGGGAACGGGATAGGATAGGATAGGAGGGGGATAGGATAGAAGGGGATAAGAGGGGATAGGAGGGGATAGAAGGGGAAGGGGATAGGTGGGGAAAGGGATCGGTGGGGAGGGGGATAGGTGGGGAAGGGGATAAGATAGGAATAGAGGGGATAGGATAGGAAGAGATAGGAGGGGATACAAAGGGAAGGGGATAGGAGGGGAGGGAGGAGATAGGTGGGGAACGGGATAGCATAGGATAGGAGGGGATAGAAGGGGAACGGGATAGGTGGGGAAGGGGATAGGTGGGGAAGGGAATAGGATAGGATAGGAGGGGATAGATAGGAGGGGGATAGGAGGGGGATAGAAGGGGAAGGGGATAGGTGGGGAGGGGGAGAGGAGGGAAGGGATAGGAGCGGAGGAGATAGGTGGGGAAGGGAATCGGTGGGAGTGGGTGGGAGGATAGGAGTGGATGGGAGGGGTCGGAGTGGATGGGGTTGGATGGATGGGTGGGAGTGTGGGTGGGAGGGGGTAGGTGGAGTGGGTGGGAGTGGGTGGGAGGGTAGGAGTGGGTGGGAGGGGTAGGGGGTAGGAGGGTGGAGTGGGTGGGGGGTGGTGGAGTGATGGGGTGGGAGTGGGTGGGAGTGGGTGGGATGAGGGTGGGATGGTGGGAGTGGGTGGGAAGTGGTGGATGGTGGGAGTGATGGATGATGAGTGTGTTGGAGGGGGAGGGGAGTGGGTGGGAGGGGTAGGAGTGGATGGGAGTGGATGGGAGTGGATGGGAGTGGGTGGGAGTGGGTGGGAGTGGGTGGGAGGGGTAGGAGTCGGTGGGAGGGGTAGGAGTGGATGGGAGTGGGTGGGAGTGGGTGGGAGTGGGTGGGTGGGAGTGGGTAGGAGTGGATGGGAGTGGGTGGGAGTGGGTGGGAGGGGGTAGAAATGGGTGGGAGGGGGGTAGGAGTGGGTGGAAGACAAGGTGCAGCTTATCTCACGAGGTCTATTTGGTTATCGCAGAACCGGGTTGGGCATAATGACCATTTCATCCAACATCTTGGTCAGGGCTGCGCATAAGGCAGGCATGAGTCACTGGGCAGATGTCACTTCTTAATAAGCAAGTAGTGTCAGATGTGTTTTTTTAATATATAAATAGTAGGCACTGTCAGATATCATCTTTTGATAATAAATAATTGTTCGCAAACCTCACTTTGTATGGCGATGTATTAATCGGGTCACTTTCATTTCCTAGTTCGATCAAACTTGATTAATCATCAATCATTAATTATTAAGACCTCGTCTTACACAGGATATGTTATGCATATATACATATGAAGAGTTCAGGCGCAAAACAATGTAAACACCAGTCCAAAAATGGAGATAAGCCTTAGAATCAAACCTACAAAAGGTTAATTTTTAAATATTCCTACTTTTTTGTTCATTGCTCCATAACCATATGATCATATGAAAAGTGGAATTAGTGAGAATTAAATTTATTTTCAGGTAAAAATCTTTTATTTAAACTACATTCTTGGATTGACGTTTGCATAGTTTTACGCCTGAACCTGTAAACTCTTCATAAATATATATATATACAGAAAGTACAAGATCTCCAATAATATGTCGTCAGACAATACACGTGGGTCCTCAGAAATTACCAAGAATATCCCGATTGACCAAGTACGAGTGGCATTTAGGAAGTTAATAGACATGTTGATTAATAAACATGTTATTGAACACATCCTATTGTAAAATATTCCAATATATGGCATAGGGGGGAATGCAAATGTTCTATTCCTGATCGGTGTACATGACCAGGCTCATGTATGTATATATATGTAAGGGTTGGTGGTGCCTGAGTGAGATGTAAATAGACAGTGGTGCTGGCAGGTCTGGGTGTGAGGGCACTTAGGGCCTACCCCCTCTGCTGGGATAAGGATCACCACACTCAAAGGTCTAGGTTGGTGCCTGCCATGGGGCCATACAGCTTGGTGGTGGTGAGAAGACCACTGGTAGCCATAGGGACCAGAAATGCTGAATCCCTATTGGTAGGGCCAAGAATGCTTGTTTTCCATTGGGGGAAAGGGGTGGGGTGATACTCTACAATGAACCCATGTATCCATATAAATAATAAACCACAGGGCTTGACTATCTCTTCTTCTTTACACTTTATACTCTTCCTTTCTCTTTGTCTGTATTGATTTCACTATAGCCTGCCTACACAACCACAGATTCGAGCCTTAGCCATTTTACACTATGGTGATATCCGTTGCAGTGCATTCCGAGCAAAATGTCTCGTGCAATAACACATTATTATCCTGCAATGACCAAATATAACATTTAAAAAAGAAAAGAAATTCTTTAAAATGAGAACCTCCACAAAAAAAACACCATAAAACAGGCCCTACTATAACAAATACATCTCCCAACATGTAAAAACTACTGACATTTGACATCCGATGCTATTTAATAAATATACTGGGCATGTTCACCAAATGGGTAGAGCGCTGGCCTCACGTGTCGGAGATCGGGAGTTCAATTCCTGTTCGAGTCAAACCAATGACTTACAAAAATTGATACTTGTCACTTCCTAGCTCGGCGCTCGGCATTATTAGGATAGGGTAAGGACTGGTTGGCTCAGTGTCAGGATAATGTGATTGGGTGGGATGTCGGGTCATGGTGCTGGTGGCCGGATTTCCTAGTGGGGCAGCACTATAAAGTTGCCATGAATGCACACTGTCACAAGTCAGTAGATGTTGCCAGGACGTAAAACTCGAACAACCAACCATTTAATACATATTCGGTATCCGACAGAGAGTGGGTTTGACGAGTTATGCGGCGCGTTAATAGTGACGTGCCAGAATCGTTTTCCAGGGAGTGTCTGTGACTAATTACCTCTCATCCAAGTCCACTCTAGACACGCAGAACAAAGACAGCCACACCCGCCGGGTATGGATCTATGACACTCCATATAATGGCCATCAGCACCATATGTTGACTGACAGTGCTTTCTGTAATTTGCCGCCATGAGTTATTGCATTGTTTGTGCAGAAGAAATGTCTGCCCTCAGAGGCTTGGTTTACCCGACATTTAGTGCACTATCTATATGTAAAAATATACGGTCTTTCGGTCATGACAGCTGAGCTTGGAATCATATCAATATCTTGGGTGATGGAGTTGGGTACCATTGTTATGTAATAGTGATGCAATGTGTGCCCACTCGCTGTGTGACATGGAAATACCTATGTGTAAATGTTATGACGCACGGTGACAGGGATTGAGGTATGATGTCCGAATATTAAGATACGGTTACTAACTACAGGAATGTTCCCTCCATGTACCAGAAAGAGTGCAAATGGAGCGGGACATGGATTATTGTGTTATGTAACTGTATGACGACTACTTGTTACCACAGGACCGCTGGGTAAGCACACCCAGCCATTCTGCATACATTATGGACACCACCTGCCCTGGGGCACCTACCAGGCTGCAGAGGTGTCTGATTGGCTGGCTATGTGAGCCCAGTCACCCATTGCACTTGCTGGACAGACAACACTCACTCTAGAGATACTAACGGAAGCAGTTCACCTCTGAGCTGTGTGTAACACCCATAGGACTTAGGTTCAATGGGCTGTAGGCACTGATTTTGACTGAACAAGCAGAAGGTATGTGGGTCTGTGCAGCAGGTTGTAAGTGAGTCAGGGTGGCAGGTCACTAGTAGGTGAACAAGAGTTGTAGCAATAAAGCTCAACCTTATCACTGTCAATCTTGTATGACTTGTCTCCCTTTCTTTCTTATGAGTTGTGTTTTGGTATTTAGTGGGGGGGAGACTGGCAGACAGTTGCAAGGATCCTCCTGATAGTAGTGAGTATAACATGAGTAACTGGAAGACGGCCAGAAACCCAGTAATTCTTCATATAGACTAGTCCTCGCAGTGAACACAAACCAGGGTGAGTCAGTGAATTAATAGCCGTAAAATAGTTGATTGACAGCAGACAACATTTTGCTTCAGAGCAGACGACAGAATAGCACCTCCACACAAATATAGAACGGCCGACAGATGGCACCAGGAGCGTTGTTTGTGGAGGCTTCCGGCCAGCAGGACGTCCGCCATTGCCATATCAAGACGGACTTAATGTCGACAGCTGGCAGCACCGAGAAGGGGCCCCACTTATCTACACTTACCTATACTTACACTTACCTACATTTACTTACACTTACCAACTCTTACTTACACCTACCAGCACTAACCTACACTTACCTACACTTACCAGCTCTTACACTTACCTACACTTACACTTAGCAACACTTAACCAATACTTACCTACACTTACCAACTCTTACACTTACCTACACATACACTTACATACACTTACCAACTCTTACACTTACCTATACTTACACTTAGCAACACTTACACTTACCAACACATACACTTACAAACACATACATTTACCAACACTTACACTTACATACACTTACACTTACCTACACTTACGAACACTTACACTTACGAATACTTACACTTACAAACACTTACACTTACCAACACTTACACTTACTTACACTTACTTACACTTACCTACACTTACCAATACTTACAGACACCAACACTTGCACTTACCAACACTTACTCTTACCAACACTTACACTTACCAACACTTACATGTACCAACACATACCAACGCATACCAGCATGTACACTCACAAACACTCACCCTTGCCAACATCTATCCGAACTTACCTACACTTTCACTTACTCACACTTACAAACAATACACTTACCAACACTTACTAACCCTTACACTTACCAACACATACACTTACCAACACTTACACTTACTTACACTTACCAACACATACACTGACCAACACATACCCTTACAAACACTTACACTTACCAACACATACACTGATCAACACATACACTTACTAACACTTACACTTACCAACACATACACTTACCAACACATACACTTACCAACACATACACTTACAAACACTTACACTTACCAACACATACACTGACCAACACATACACTTACTAACACTTACACTTACCAACACATACACTTACCAACACATACACGTACCAACACATACACTTACAAACACTTACTATCCCATGACCCACAATTAACTAAATAATCAAAAGGAATAACCAGACTCGTTTATTCAGCTGGGGCTACTTTGTTGCGCGTATAAAATAACACCACAAGCAATCAACAGAATTCGGTCATCTTTTGGCGTTTTTTTGTTTTCATCTATGTCATAATTGATTCCATGGGGTTTATTATGGAATAAGAAGACATTGTCACTTTCCTTGGTCGGGTTGGATTATGAACTGATAGTACAGGGGGCCCTCCCTCTCACTAAAGTGCCTGTCACACCTTACCGGATTGAGCAACGGACATAAACCGGACAAAGAATTTTCTAGTCCATTGGTGTTCGGTATCAAAATGTACTGAAATGTGTCAAAATGTTGCAAAGGCCGCCGGACGAAACGGATGCTAAACGGACAAGGAACGTACATTAATGTATTAAAATGTGTCAAAGTATTGCAACAGCGGATCTACGGATGGACATGAAATGGACATGAAACGGATGGCCAATGGATGAAACACAATCAAACCGGACAAGAACCGTAGATGTCAATCCGGCGGCATCCGCTCCTAGTTTTGTGCATGTTCAAAACTTGTATGGACACAAACCGGACAGTGTTCGTTTTCTGCCCGTTTCCCCCAATCCGGTGAGGTGTGACAGGGCCTTTAGACATCCACATCCAGTATTGATTAACGGGAACCCACTGTCTTATTACCGCGCACTGTACACCGGTCTTTACCCCTCCTACATACATGCCTGGTTCCCAGTCCTTTGCCACATCTCTCCCAGAGAGCTCGCACACTACTCTATGTAGCCGCCAGTTTGGAGGCAAAGGGAGAGTTCTTGTAATCTTCTACAAAACTAAGCTCACATAATCAATTTCCTACTCAGAATTGCGTCTAGACGAAGATAAGTTTACGCACAGGATGGAGCTCACAGAACTGAAACTGGCAACCTGCCAGAAAATGGTTTACTGAGTTTAAAATAAAAGCCTCCCCTCGCACCCAAGAGAAGGTTTCAGGAAAAGAGAGAGAGAAGTTGATTGGTTGTTGGAGTTTTGCGTCCTGGTAGCATCTACGGTCAAATCAGGACGGGTACCGACTTGTGACAAGGCGCACTCATAGCGACTTTATAGTGCTGTCCCACTGGGCCATATTCACGGCGAGAATTGTTTGTTTTTTATTCAGCCATCACTGTTACACAGAATGCTGAAGCATACAATCAGTTATGTGTCAATAGACACTTATGAATTGATAGAATGGGTTTAATCTGGAGTGTTTTAATGTGCAAGTTGTTCAACCTTCAGTCCTCTTAGCGTTATCTGGATGGGGAATGTGTAGTGTGCTGCGTACAGTGTGTTATTCTGCTAGTCACGCTGTATTAACTTCTGTCTAGTTAGCTTTATCTAGAGCGGAATGTTCAGTGTTTTAATGTGCTAGTTGTGCTGTACAACCATCGGTCCTGTTAGCGTTATTTGGTATCTGGATGGGGAATGTGCAGTGTTTTAATATGCTAGTCATGCTGTACAACCTTCGTCCTCTTAGCGTTATCTGGATGGGGAATGTGCAGTGGGCTGCGTACAGTGTTTTAATGTGCTAGTCACGCTGTATTAACCTCTGTGTACTTAGCGTTATTTGGATGGGGAATGTGCGGTGTTTTAATATGCTAGTCATCCTGTACAACCTTCGGTCCTCTTAGCGTTATCTGGATGGGGAATGTGCAGTGGGCTGCATACAGTGTTTTAATGTGCTAGTCACGCAACCAACAAAACGTGTTTTAATATGCTAGTCATGCTGTACAACCTTCGTCCTCTTAGCGTTATCTGGATGGGGAATGTGCAGTGGGCTGCGTACAGTGTTTTAATGTGCTAGTCACGCTGTATTAACTTCTGTCTACTTAGCGTTATCTAGAGGGGAATGTACAGTGTTTTAATGTGCTAGTTGTCCTGTACAACCTGTGGTCCTCTTAGCGTTATCTGGACGGGGAATGTACATTGTTTTAATGTGCTAGTCATGCTGTATTAACTTCTGTCTAGTTAGCGTTATCTAGAGGGGAATGTTCAGTGTTTTAATGTGCTAGTTGTGCTGTACAACCTTCGGTCCTGTTAGCGTTATCTGGACGGGGAATGTACAGTGTTTTAATGTGCTAGTCATGCTGTATTAACTTCTGTCTAGTTAGTGTTATCTAGAGCGGAATGTTCAGTGTTTTAATGTGCTAGTTGTCCTGTACAACCTTCAGTCCTCTTAGCGTTATCTGGATGGGGAATGTGCAGTGGGCTGCATACAGTGTTTGAATGTGCTAGTCACGCTGTATTAACTTCTGTCTAGTTAGCATTTTCTGGACGGGAATGTTCAATGTTTTAATATGCTAGTCGTGCTGTACAACCTGCGGTCCTCTTAGCGTTATCTGGATGGGGAATGTGCAGTGGGCTGTGTACAGTGTTTTAATGTGCTAGTCACGCTGTATTAACCTCTGTCTACTTAGCGTTATCTGGACGGGGAATGTGCAGTGTTTTAATGTGCTAGTCATCCTGTACAACCTTCGGTCCTCTTAGCGTTATCTGGATGGGGAATGTGCAGTGGGCTGCGTACAGTGTTTTAATGTGCTAGTCATGCTGTATTAACTTCTGTCTAGTTAGCGTTATCTAGAGCGGAATGTTCAGTGTTTTAATGTGCTAGTTGTCACAACCCATTATAACTCTGCTATAGTTATTGCCCCCAAACACCACAAAACACAAACCCACTTTCTGAGGGAATGTTCAGTGTTTTAATATGCTAGTCGTGCTGTACAACCTTCGGTCCTCTTAGCGTTATCTGGATGGGGAATGTGCAGTGGGCTGTGTACAGTGTTTTAATGTGCTAGTCACGCTGTATTAACCTCTGTCTACTTAGCATTATTTGGATGGGTATGTGCAGTGTTTTAATGTGCTAGTAGTCCTGTACAACCTTCGGTCCTCTTAGCGTTATCTGGATGGGGAATGTGCAGTGGGCTGCGTACAGTGTTTTAATGTGCTAGTCATGCTGTATTAACTTCTGTCTAGTTAGCATTATCTGGACGGGGAATGTTTAGTGTTTTAATGTGCTAGTTGTATTGATGGATCACGTGACAGCACACCAATATTGAATTTCACATCCACGCCGGAAAACTGCAGGAGTCTGGAGAGGGTCTATTCTTGATGAAGACGTATCACAAGTCTGCCAGCACGACTCTGCCTCCGTCTAATACACGGCGCTAACCAGCCCGACAAAACACGACAGACCGGACGCACTGGCCCGATTGGTAGCGCGCCGCATTCCTTGGAGGAAGGTTGGGAGTTTGAATCCCGGTCGAGTCAAAGCAATGATTTACTAAATTGATACTTGTCGCTACTTAGCATGGCGCTCTGCATTAATAGAACTGGTTCGCTCAATATCAGGATAATGTGACTGAGTGGGATATTGGGTTATGATGCTGACAGCCTGATTTCCTAGTGGGGCAGCACTATAAAGTCGTCATGAGTACGCACTGCCACAAGTCAGTGTCTGTCCTGATATTAGGCTGATAGGTATAATCGACATGACGTTGGTTTGAAGAAACTTATATAAATGGTTAACTCTGCAGATATTGGAAGTAAAATCATGACAAATTATATTTTGACACCATAGATGAGGGGAGGGTGGAGGGAGGGCGAAGGGAGGGTGAAGGGAGGGTGAGGAGGGGTAGAGAGGGTGAGGGGAGATGGAGGGACGCCCTGCTGCTGGTTGCGGGATGGTGGTGCATGGATCATGTCAGACCGATAGCATCAGTATAAGTCGCACCTTCAGCGAACCGGATGACTCAGCCTTACCCGGCTACAGGACGAGACCGTCCACACTAACCGACAGGCCGTGACCAGATCTCGGATCGTCGTGAACAGATCGCATAGTGTGCACGAAGCAAGGCGGGAACTCACCTGAAAGCACACACGAAAAAGGGTCAGTGAGAATGGCAATATTTAGAAAGACATCGCACAGTTTCTTAGAACTCTGCTTGTAATTCAGAGTGGTTGCATTTCTTCGCTTTGTTGTTTTTCCACAAACTCTTATTTAGATATGCATCATACAGGATGGTCAAATTGGTGAGAGCGCTGGGCGGCTTCCCGTGTGGAAGGGCGTTGATTCAAATGATAGTCGAGTCAAAGCAATCGCTTACCAAATTTATACTTGTCGCTACCTAGCCTGGCTGGGTAGCGACAAGAAAAGATTTGACCCTTTTTGAGGGCAGCTGGACTGTACCACCTCATATAGTTTACTAAATAAATTCTATCAATTATTAATACAACTTTTCTTTTTCTATGGGAATTTGTTTCCCTTGACCACAAATATATGATTGTGAGCTTTCTAATTTAATGAGTGTCTATTGGCACATAATTGATTGTCTGCTTTTACATGTAAAAGCGATGGTTTGAACAAAAAACAAACATTTCTCACCATGAATATGGCCTATGCTGCCGACACGGTGTAAAGCAACCACCAATCAATCAATCAATCACCTAGCCTGGCACTCAGCATTAATAGGTTAAGGCAAGGACTAGTTTACTCAGTATCAGGATAATCAAACTCAGTGGGACTGATGTCATGGTGCCAGTCTGCAAGTGGAGCAGCACTATGAAGTCGCCGTGAGTCGGTTCACATTCTACTATAAGAGAGAGAAAAAAAATGTAACCCACAATGATTATTTGAGTTGCCCCGAGTATACACTTTCTACTCGGTGCTGCTCCCGATTTTTGCAGGAACTACAGTGACTGCTGCTGTACATTATACAGCAGGAGCCACTCCCTTACAGGATCGGTGCTGTGACTAATACAGCACTGACCAAACTTAGATTATACAGACTGTCAATTCCAATAGTAAGATGGCCGGAAGACCAGTGCTCCTGCGCTGACAAATGTCATATTCAGATGAATAAATACTTTACCAAAAAAAAAAGAAAAAAGAAAAAAAATGGTGCTAGATGTTGCCAGGATGTAAAACACCAACAAACAAACATATACAAGCTGTGTTCAAAGGAAGGTGGCCGGGAATGAAACACTTCAATGAAACCCGACACTGAATAGAAACTGAATAGAAACTGAATAGAAACTGGCCGAATTCCGCTCCACTCACACAATCTGCACACCAGACGGGATGGCTGAATGAGTTGAGCGTCCGTCTCCCGTTTTGGTAATTCAGAAATTCGAATCCTCGGTTGAGTCAAACCAATGACTTAAAAATTGATACTTTCGCTTCCTAGCCAGGCACTCAGCATTATTAGGATAGGGCTAGGACTGGTTAGCTCAGTTTCACGATAATGTGACCGAGTGGGATATTGGGTCATGGTATCGGTGGCCTCATTTCTCAGTGGGGAGGCACTATAAATTCACCATGAGTATGCACTGTCACAAGTCGGTACCCAGATGTTGCGAGGCCGTAAAACTCCAAAAACCAACCACCCAAAATCTGCAAAACGGGACCAACACTCACCGTTACAAAATATGCATATAAATCTAGGCACATACCCACCCCAAATAAAATATTTAAAATAAATAAATATAGATAAACACACACAAATCCGCAAGTTCGGAACTTTGTCCTGGGGTTAATCTCCAACCCAGGGCCCATATGCATGGGCTGGTGCTAGTACCCTAACCGATATTAACGCTGCTACCGCATCAGCGGCGATATTAATATTTTCGAATCGACGAATGTAAAGTAAACAAACCGCCGCCGCCGCAGCGACGTCAATATCCATACTGTCGCATATCAACAAAACACACATCTCCGCCACCGTCGCTGCCGCCGCCGCCGCCACCGCCACCGCCGAATCGGCGGCAATATATTAGGCCCAAATCTATTCAATGCTGTCATATTTAACAGAATTACATACGCAATAAGTGAAATTGAATCAAATTAGCCCTAAAATCGAACCGTTATTAATGCTCCCACCGCATTGGCGGTGTTATTCATATTGTCAAATCGAGGGAATTCCCAAATCTATAAATAATTTCACGGTTAGCTATCCATCCCGGCTAGTAGATTTATGCATACCGCTTGACCTAATTAACCAAGGCCCTCCTAGCCGCGGATAGCTATCCCTAAGCTAGCTCCTAGCTCTGGCTAAGCCTAACTCCGATTCATGCATACGGGCCCAGGGCCCGTATGCATGACGCGATGTTAGCTTATACTTGGTGTGTTTGCGCTAACACCACTCCTTGCGTACTGAGTGTTCGCCGCTAACCTAGAAATCCCCGCCAAAACCAGTTTTGGCTCGCTAACACCGCGTCATGCATACGGGCCAGTGGTCTCTTCGATTTGGGATAATCAATGTAAGTGAGAGAACAGGTTTTAAGGATTAGTTTGTTTGTTGTTGTTTTACGTCCTAGCAACATCTAAGGTCATATCAGGACGGGAACTGATTTGTGACAGTGTGCACTCATGGCAACTTTATAGTGCTGCCCCACTGGAACACCAGGCTGCCAGCACCATGACCTGATATCCCACTCAGTCACATTATCCTGACACTGAGCCAACCAGTCCTTGCCCTATCCTAATAATGCCGAGCGCCAGGCCAGGAAGCGACAAGTATAAATGTTTAAGTCATTGGTTTGACTCGACCAGGGTTCGAACCCAGGACCCCATGATCTACCAGCAAGGGAGACGGATGCTCTAACTCATTCGGCCATCCCGTCGGGTCTTAAGGATTAGTTAATGGGAAGTATGTTGTAGGACACCCCAACAAACGCACAACACAAAACAATTGGGGCGCATGTTTTCCTGTGTCAGTATTACAAATATTTTCACCAAGTAACAAAATTACTTGTACTTGAAACTTTACCGGACGCGTTCGCCGAGTCATTTGAGTGCTGGCTTGCCGTGCAGAGGGTCAGGAGTTTGATTCCCGGTCGAGTCACACCAGTGACTTTCAAAGTTGATACTTGTCCCGTCCAAGCCTGGCACTCTCTATTATTAGGATAGCACAAGGACTGGTTAGCGCAGCATCAGGATAATGTGACTGAGTGGGATATCGGGTCATGGTGCTGGCATCCTGATCTCCCAAAGGGGCAGCACTATAAAGTCGCCATGAGTGTGCACTGTCACACGTCGGTACACATCCTGATATGACCTTAAATGTTGCTAGGATGCAAAAACGCCAACAACCAACCACCAACCATAACCCAACCTTCCAATACTTTGTTCTATTAGCTTGTTCAGCAGCTGTGTACACCATACCGGGCCGCGGCAGTAACTAGGCCACTGTAAAGTGTCTATTCTTATTGAAAGCGTGCTATAGTCTTTGACATTCCTGTGTAACTCAATAACCTGCTGTAAGGAGTTAGTTACTCAATCACCGAGCTGACACCCTGCCTGCACCACAAACTGCTCCCTTCCCCAGTGTAACCCACACTCATCAACACCTCCATCCAGCAGGGAGAGTTCCAATAAAAGAAGTTCACGCCACCCACATTATGCCGCACTTCACACGCTCGCTGCCCCTATTATCGCTCACCGACTATTGCCGCCGCCAGGTGGCTACAGGCTAAATGGAAAGGTTGGTTGGTTGGTTGTTGGAGTTTTACGTCCTGGCAACATCTAGGGTCATATCAGGATGGGTACCGACTTGTGACAGTGCACACTCATGGTTACTTTATAATGCTGCCACACTGGGAGACCAGGCTGCCAGCATCATAACCTGATATCCCACTCAGTCACATTATCCTGACACTGAGCCAACCAGTCCTTGGCCTATCCTAATAATGCTGAGTGCCTGGCTAGGAATCGATAAGTATGAATTTTTAAGTGGTTGATTTGACTCGACCAGGGTATGAACCCGTGGGTTCAAATCCCACAATCTACCATAACTGGAGACGGACGCTCAACTCATTCAGCCATCCCGTCTGGCATGTCGGGTCCCCGTCTAAAGTAGCCTCTCCAAACATGATACACAAGGAAAGTGTGCTTGGTTTTCTACCTTCATTTTTTATTTTTGCGTGATGAATTTACTTATTACCATGCCCATAAGGGATAAGTGTGTTAACACTTGTTTTCACCGCTGGGCAGCACTAGTCCAATTTAATGCATCAGTATCTAAGTGAGATATGTATAATCCAATCTAGATAATTGCTTTTATTTTGAAAATGCAATGCTTCATCGGACTAGGCAACTTTAACGTAAGGAACCAGAGGGGATGGCCGAATGAGTTAGGTTCGAACCCTGGTCGAGTCAAACCAATGACCTAAAAATTGATACTTGTCGCTTCCTAGCCTGGCGCTCAGCATTATTAGGATAGGGCAAGGAGCTGCGGAATGAGGAAGACTGCGATTGAAATTTCCCCTGCTTAATCAACTAATGTACCCCAAATAAAAACAAAAAAATCAAACAATACATAAACAACACATAAGGCCCCCCATTTTTAAATACTCACCACCACAATATATTACATATTAGATTACCCCAACATCAGACGCTATGTCAATAAATAATTAATTCATTTTAAAGTTTGTACCACCACCCGATCTGCACCGACAGTCCCCCACACTGGGCGGTGATTGGGCGGGGCACCAGCAGCCCGCCCAATCACCCCGACCCAATTATCCCGCAGAAGCCCCCAGTGACGGCCGCCAGGGCGCGCCAGGCACTAACAGCTCACAATATGAACCAATCAGCGTTGAGCATGGCGCCCACTGCGGGCACCCGGCGCCCCAAGACGGGTGCCCGAACATTTAGGGGTGCTGTGCCGTGAAAGGGAGCTGATTGGCCGATCAGGCGCCACTTGGAGCCGCCCACCACGTTTTAGCGGTCCCAACTCGGGCCACTTCCGGTCCCGACAAGCTGCGCAGGCGCACAATGCCGCCTTCTGTGATGAGCATTAAAGTGCGTCTCAATTAGCGCTTTTCCAAAATGGGTGAACATTTTCTTTTTTTAAATCAGCCCTCGCTTTAAAGGTAGTGTAACCGTAGCAAATGTGCAATATATAAGGACATTCCGGAACTATAAGAATACTTTATTAGCTTGGAATTGTTAGTTTTTTTTTGTTGTTGTTGTTGGTACATTAGTTGATTAAGCAGGGGAAATTTCAGTCGCAGACAACTGGTCTTCCTCATTCCACTGCTCCTTGCACTATCCAAGTAATGCCGAGCATCTGGCTAGGAAGCGACAAGTATAAATTTTTAAGTCATTGGTTTGACTCGACCAGGATTCGAACCCACAATCCCATGATCTACCAACATGGGAGATGGACGCTCTACCTCATTTGGCCATCCCGTCTGGTCATTGTAATTAGATAGTGTAAATGACTAGAGCTAACAATTGCCGAAAGACCAGTGCCTCAGTAGGCAAGTATAAATTTGATAAGTCATTGGTTTGACTTGGTTGGGATTCGAACTCCAGACGTTCCACATGGGATATGCATGTGGAGTTGAATGGACAGAAATAAGGTGATCACAACTTTGTTTATTCACAATTACTATGATCGCACAGGCCTAGTTATAATGTGTATAAGCCACCACGGCAACATAAGGATAGACAACAAACAGGGTTGGGCTGAGTTCATTTATTTTTGATCTCTGGCGGAAACTAAATATGCCCCACCTAAACAAGGAAAAAAGTAGTCGAAGTGAGTCCGTTTTTAGTGATATTTCAGCGCGACACAGGTTGCGCCCCATACTCGCGCGCAT
Source organism: Branchipolynoe longqiensis (assembly GCA_030323885.1). Taxonomy (NCBI): domain Eukaryota; kingdom Metazoa; phylum Annelida; class Polychaeta; order Phyllodocida; family Polynoidae; genus Branchipolynoe; species Branchipolynoe longqiensis. Next base: position 14,171 of record JASIRB010002410.1, on the reverse strand, counting down.
AACAAGGTAGGTGCGCGACTCTTAATACTAGATATCGAAAGTACAAATACAATAACAATAATAATTAACCTTGGATTTAGCTTCGTTCTTTATATTATTATAATTCATTATAATACACACAAACTAAAACAACATAGTCTCCGTCAGTTATTTAGGATGTTTTGTTTGTTTGTTGTTTTACATCCTAGCAACATCTAAAGTCATATCAGGACGGTTCCCGACTTGTGACAGTGCGCACTCATTGCGACTTTATAGTGCTGCCCCACTGGAAAACCAGGCCACCAGTGCCATGACCTGGTATCCCACTCAGTCCTTGCCCTGTCCCAATAATGTCGAGTGGCAGGCTAGGAAGCAACACGTATACATTTTTAAGTCATTGGTTTGACTCGACCGGGGTTCGAAACCACGATCCCACGATCTACCAACATGGGAGACGGACGCTCTAACTCATTCGGCCATCCCGTCTGGTCAGTTATTTAGGATCCATAGATGGCTGAATGTCTCGGTGGTCAAGTTGTTTGTACAGTAAAACCTCTCTAAGTTGACCGACCATGGAACTGACTTTAAATGGTCCATTTAGGGATGAGGGCGGCTTAGGGACTTTATGATATTGTATGGGCGATATCTTGGGACACAAATAAAGTGATCGATATATGGGAGTGGTTGATCTGTGGAGGTGGTCGGTTAGAGAGGTTTTACTGTATTAGTGTCAGTCAGCCATAATGATCTGCCTCAGCTGTTAAAGTGATGTAGGTAAGGGATTGATAGACTTTCTATATTAAATATAATTGAAACATGTATAGATCCATGGGTTATTAATGAAAGAACATTTCTTTTGGTGCATTAGTTGTTTAAGTAGGGGACATTTCTATAATGGACGATTGGTCTTCCACATTCCACTGCTCCTTGCCCTATCCTAATAATGCTGAGCACCTGGCTACGAGGTGACAAGTATAAATATTTACATCATTGGTTTGGCTGGTCCAGGTGTAAAATATTCCGATTTATGGCATAGGGGTGAATGCAAATGTTCTATTACTGATCGGTTTATGTGATCAGGCGCATGTATGTGTATATATGTATGTGCTGGTGGTGCCTGAGTGGGATGTAAATAGACAAAGTGGTGCGGGCAGGTCTGGGTGTGAGGGCACTCAGGGCCTACCCCCTCCCCCTCTGCTGGGTAAGATCACCACACTCAGGGTCAAGGTTGGTCGTGGCCATGGAGCCATACAGCTTGGTGGTGGTGGGCAGACCACAGGTAGCGATGGGGACCAGGAATGCTGGATCCCTATTGGTAGGGCCAAGAATGCTTGTTTCCCATTGGGGGAAGGGGTGGGGTGATACTCTACAAGGAACCCAGGTAACCATTTTTTATTTTTACTAAATCTTTTTTTATTCAGCGAATAATGTTTTTTGTCAGCGCCAGAGCACTGGTCTTCTGGAGGTTCATTACAATTTGTTGATACATAAATGACAATATCAGTTGCAATAATAACCACATGAAAATCTTGTTCGATAATAGAAATATAATATAAATGGACTATTAGTTGTAATAGTAACTGCATACAATTCCAGTTCAACATATGTATTATGCACTTGGTGAGTATGCATCAAATGGTATTGCATGATTCTAGAATTGTCTTTAAACACTTCTTTCTTCCTTTGTCTTTCTCTCTTCTTTTTTCAAAAGATATAACATATCTTCAATACATGTTGGAGATATGTTCTACTGTGGACATAAACAGCACTAGGTGAACACAACGAAATACGAAAATTATCAATTTAGAATCGCAACAATTATTTTGATCTTACATAATATAGCAAGAGTTTATAATTAGATCAACATTCACAGTACCAACAGTAGTTGATGTACAAGCCACCTAAATGCGAGCAGTAGAGGTTGGGAGCTCATCCTGCCATGCTGTATGCGTATTTAGAGCGTCTGTCCACGACCCAACAGCTAAATCAGCTAAATCAGCTAACTCAGCTAAATCAACTAAATTAGCTAAATCAGTTAAATCAGTTAAATCAGCTAAATCAGTTAAATCAGCTAAATCAACTAAATCAACTAAATCAACTAAATCAACTAAATTAGCTGCGCAGTTGCGAGTCAGGCGATAGCCTTTCAAAGCGAGGCCATTTGACCGTGGACCATCCAGGCGGCGAGAACACAGCCTCAAGTCAACGCTTCATTAGTGACGCGTCAACTGGAAAAGAGGAATGCCAGTTCCGCTGGTTCCTCAGGGAGGACTGAACCGCAGTGCGCCAGGTCACAGCGTCAGCGTTCACAGTGGAACGTGGGAGGTGGTGAATACACATGCATGAAGTGGCTTAATTAAAAAAAAAATCTAATGTAAAATATTTGCTTGGACAATTTCAGATGGGATTTGTTTGTTTGTTGTTGTTTTATGCCCTAGCAACATCTAAGGTCATATCAAGACTATAGCATATAGCTCAAACATTCTAATCTAATCTACAGATTCCAGGATACACCCAGCTAACGCAAGCAGATTCAAACTCATTACTGCACATGACAAAACTGAACAGAGCATCCTCACCACATGCTGTGAGCCCTGATGGTGGAGTCTCCGACTTGGCCTGAGCATATAGCTCAAACACTCTAATCTAAAGACGGGTACCGACTTGTGACAGTGCACACTCATTGTGACTTTATAGTGCTGCCCCACTGGGAAATCAGGCTGCCAACACCATGCCCCAATATCCAACTCAGTCACTTTATCCTGACACTGAGCTAACCAGTCTTGCCCTATCCTATTAATGCCGAGTGCCAGGCTAGGCAGCGACAAGTATAAATTTTATAAGTCATTAGTTTGACTCGACCTGGAACCTAACTCCCGCACACAAACCCCGCGCTCAACCGATTCGGACATCGCACCCAGTAACAAGTGAATTATGATTCTTTGTCAGGATTGGCTTACCCATGTAGGGAATGAGTGATAATTATTCAAGCAGTGAAAACAATTGGTAAACAAACAAATAAACATGCACGAAGACGTGAAGACGGAAGCCACATGACAAATGAACTAAAAAGAAGAAAGATCCTTGCACAAAGACCCTGAAATCTGGGCGCCATAACACAATTTGAAAATATAATCTTACACTGCGGTTACTGAAAATCGAAGGCGGGATGGCCGAATGAGGTAGAGCATCCATCTCCCGTGTTGGTAGATCATGGGATCGTGGGCTCGAATCCTGGTTGAGTCAAACCAATGACTTAAAAATGGATACTTGTCGCTTCCTCGCCAGGCGCTCGGCATTATTAGGGTAGGGCAAGGGGCAGTGGAATGACAAACACCAGTCGTCTGCGACTGAAATTTTCCCTGCTTAAACAACTAATGTACCACAAAAAAACTAATCATTTTTGTGTATTGCATTTTCAACTTTGAGGTTCTAATACTAATAGGATAAGAGATAACACTCTGTAATCCATATATAAAACCAAGTGGTGGTTAAGTTTGACGGTCATTCTGATCACTACGCCTGTGCTAATCGGTCCTGCCAACGCACATCATCGTACTCCACTGATGTTTCGCCATGTATGCGTTTTAAATGGCATGTTTATTTTTGTACCTACCATACCCATTTCATATTAATTTTGATGGTTTTGACTAAGTATGGTCAATTCGATCAGAGTGGCATCCATTTTAAGTCATGCAACGGCGAGTGTTGTTAATTCCGCCATTAGATAGTGCCACCGATATGGTTTACTGCATAATGGTACAAATGGGTTCCACCATATGGCAGCACTATATTGGAACGGGACTATGCACAAGTCTGGAATATAGCAGAGAACTTAGATATATACATGCTCTCTGAACATAGTCAGAGACCATGAATATATATATAATGACAATTCAACACAAAATTGGTCCAGGACTGGTGGCCAGCATGGGTTAAAGCGAGGAGACGAAATCAAATAAATGTAGACAAGTGAAAGATGGTGAATATCTATGAGGCATGTGCAGTGTCTGTCTGAGACGACACGCACCTTTCTCATCTCATTGTGACGTCACACTGTCTGTGTGTACATGCGTAGCGTGACTGTAACCCCCCCCCACACACACACACACACCCACACCCACACACACCCACACACATACTCTGTGCCGAGAACCCCTCTTTGTACTTCAATATTGCTTGCGCCTTACACAAGAAGGAATAGATCCATTTGGGATCAATGGGCGTTCCGGGCCGCTTTCAACCGCCCCACAATGCATCGCGCCGCCCTTCTTCTCGTAAACGCGGTTACCCAGTACCGACCACCATCACGCCCCCTGGTGGACAATGTGGCGGCTGCGGCACCTAGCGGGCATTTTGACCACCACCGCACCCCCTGGTGGACATTGTGACATATCACCCTGCCCCAAGGTGGACATTTTGACGTAACACCATGCCCACTGGTGGACATTGTGACGTACCACCCCACCCCCTGGTGGACATTGTAACGTACCACCCCGCCCCCTGGTGGACATTGTGATGTATCACCGCACCCCCTGATGGACATTGTAACCTACCACCATGCCCCTAGTGGACATTGTGATGTACCACCGTACCCCCTGATGGACATTGTGACGTACCACCATGCCCTCTGGTGGACAGGGTGATGTACCATCGTGCCCCCTGGTGGGCAATTTTACGTACCACCATGCCCCCTGATGAACATTGTGACTTCACACCATGCCCCCTGGTGGACATTGTGACATACCACCGTGCCCTCTGGTGGACATGTGACGTACCACCGTGCCCGCTGGTGGGCATTGTGACACCCCCCGCACCCCCTATCGGCCATTGTGGACACTCCTCACCCCGCATTAAGCTGACACGCGGTATGCGGTATGCGGTATGCGAATGCGAATGCGGCAAAAAATCGAAACGCCTTGAAGTCAATGGGCTGCAACCCTTACACGCGGTATGCGAATGCGAATGCGAATGCGAATGCGACAACTCGATCGGTCCCTGTAGCGATCGGTGTGGCATGCGGCATGCGGCACGGGGGTGTGAATAGAAAACCATGGGAGGTGGTTAAATATAGCCAATGGGACGGTCCTAACATGGCTCAGTTTAGCTTGCTCCGAGGGATGTTAGGACCGTCCCAGATTTTGTTGACCGAAAAGGACGGTCCTAACATGGCTCAGTTTAGGATGTTAGGACCGTCCCAATCGGGAGACAGACGGTTACAGGAAAGCTAAAAATGCTACCATATGCACAGAAATATGAATACTTATCTATAATTTGGTTATAATAAAGGTAGGAACCCCCATGTGATGTACAAAAAGGTACATAGATATAAATGCAATATTTGGTCATATAGAGTGCAGTAAGGAGTATACTTGTTTATTTTTATTTTTTAAATATAGCCAGTCGTGTGCCGCATGCCGCATGCCGTGTAGAAGGAATCTGCCCATTCGCATACCGCATGCCGCATGCCGCATGCCGCTTACCGCGTGTAAGGAATCCTAGCTTTAGTCGCAGCTACCGGGGGCTTCGATGCGGCGCGTCACGCTACTTCCGGTCCCAGACACCCCTGCGCCATCATGCCCCTTCCGGTCCCAGTCCAAACGCCAAATTACCCAGAAATCCCCCGACAGGATGACTGAATGAGTAAGGTGGCCGCTTCCCACACAGGATGTAGTGGGTTTGAACCCTGGCTGAGTCAACGCAAATTGATACTTGGGACTACCTTTACCTGAGACTCGGCATTACTAGGAAATGGCAGGGAGTGGTTAGCTGTGTGGTAGGATATAGTGACTGAGTGGGATATCGTGTTCTGTAGCCGGTGTTTCTCCATCCCAGCCACCATGAGTGCACACTGCCATCTGTATGTCCCGGTCCTGACTCTGATCTCATGTAAACTTAAAGCAAATATTATAGGGCCAGAAAGTGACAATATCCAAGATCCAAGATCCAAGGGTAGTTGCATAGATACACTACTACCGTTGGCCTTCCCTTTGGCTTTCAATAGATATGTGATGCATAACGATTACAGTAAAACCTCTCTATACCGACCCCTCCTCAGATCGACCACTCCCCCATATCGATCGCTTTATTTGGGTCCCAAACAATCACCCATACAATAATACCCTTGTAACAATAAAAAAAACTCCCTAAGCAGACCACCTCCGTAAATGGACCATTTAAAGTCGGCCCAGGGTTGGTCGATTTAGAGAGGTTTTACTGTATTTATATATGTATAAATATATGCATAAATATATATGGCGTGGTTTCATAACACATTTTCCTTAAGGTTTTAAACTTTCAAAATAGCAAAAGAAACAACAATTTAATCAAAGTTCCACAAATGTTTTGCATCAACAATTCCATGTTAGCTAGGAGCTCGAAACGACATCCAGAGCGTATTAGACGTAAGTTGTCCGTGGTATGTAGTAGAGTGCATCTACAACATCTTTAGGAATCACCTCTTTGATCCCACCGCCTGAGGGACCCTGGAGGGGGTGTAGATGGGAGGGGGTTGATATGTGAAACATTTTATCTTAGGTAAAGAATAGAAGAAGGTGATGTTCTCTCTGGGGGAGTGGTTAGAGTGTCTAACCTTTTTCTAGGTAGGACTCATAATCTAAAGGTCAGTGGTTCGATTCCCAATGCCATCACCTCCGCCAATCTGGATGTCCACTGTTGTGTATAACTTACAGCATCACCAAAGGCCAGTTTCTCTCATATCATGTCTATTTTGTGTGGGAGGTTAAAAATCCCTTGCATCAGTTAAAATGTGGGCTCGGGCTTTCTATCGACCAACTGTATAATGGTGAAAACAAGTCTCTTCAGAGTTATCCATTGATAGGCAGTATAAATCTTCAAGACAAGAATGTGAACGATTTTCTTCAAGGGGCATATAATATTATTCTAGAAAGAGCTCAGGTTGAAAATGTAATATAATTGTTAAATGTTTCAAGGGAATGGGACACTGAACATGGACAGGTTCTATTAATCTGGAGATTCCAAAATTCAGCCATTTTGAAAAGCTAATTTCCTATGTGTGGGCGTGTCTTCCTTTTTTTGTTAAATCATTATATACTTTTTCAGAGCTGTCGAAGCAAACACGAAATGACGTCTGTTTATTCTCTCCAGCATAGATACCTTCGTTCTCTGTACCCAGGGGCTTAGCCTGAGGTTTTCGGGTTGTAGTTGTACGCTTTGTCACTAGAACCTACCTGACTTTAGCCTGAAGTAACTTTTATTTTAAGTGGCTAACTTTTAAGATATTTGAAGCACAACCATCCAAAATAAATTTTGGTAAGCACGCCAAAACTCGGACACCATAGATTTCTGCAGTAACAGGTTCTATTGCATTGCCTCAGTATTCCTTTCAATGTGGTGCTGAATAATTGCACAAGTATCTACAGTAGACATTTAGAATCAAATCAAGATAATAGTTTAGGTTTTTGAAAATGTTATATTTTCATCGGACTATGCAACTTCAATTTTATTAAAGTGATCTCCGCTGTGTAGCTGCGTACACGGAAGCCACCCCCCTGGTACCTTCTTGTGCAGAGATATAAAGACGAGTTCCGCTACTCAGGAGCTCTCCCAAAACTGCATAAAAACGTTGCCATTTTGTTTACAGTCTGGTGGCGGAACTGTGCGTGAGACCTCGCCTCAAAGTGCTGCTGCTGCATCTCTAACCCCGACAATCGTCACGTGGTCAGCCCCCCATTATCGCCCACCTCCTATTTATCGCCACAGTGGAGTGACCTTGACTGACCCCGCTATCCGTGACCTTCCCCAGTGACCTCTCATTAAGGTAACAGAAAAGACGTCGATCCCAGAAGGCTCCGCCCCCCTCGCGCCCAGTACCCGCCCCCTCTCCCCCCATCCCCTCGCCCCCCGAAGGAGGCGCCATGAACGCTTACTGGTCAATGACAGGTCACATGACTTGTTCCCTGCACCGCCCGTCCCTCACCATTGGTCGCGAGCGTCTGCCACGTGAGTAGGTCGGTTGTTGGAGTTTTACGTCCTGGCTACATTTAAGCTTATATCAGGATGGGTACCGACTTGTGACAGTGCACACTCATGGTGACTGTATAGTGTTGCCAAACTGGGACACCAGGCCACCAGCACCATGACCTGATGTCTCACTCAGTCACATTATCCTGACATTGAGCCAACCAGTCCTTACCCTATCCTATTAATGCCGAGTGCCTGGCTAGGAAGCAACAAGTATCAATTTTTAAGTCATTGGTTTGATTCGACCAGGGTTCAAAACCGCAATCTATTAAAACGGGATACAAACGCTCAACTCATTCCGCCATTCCGTCTGGTCTCTGTCACGTGAGAGCGCGATGCTCTGTTTGGCAGCGCGCGCTCTGATTGGCTAAGCGGGTGGGTCATGGGTCGGGTGAGTTGCAACTACGTCACCGTGACCTTTATCCATGCAACCATTTTGCACGGTACATGAAAAGTTGCATAGTCCGATAGTTTTGAGTTTCTGTCATTTTCTGAGATAAATTATATTACATCAATTGTTATAATCTACTTTACTTGACTTTAAACTAACTTTAATTTTAAATGGCTAACCTTTTAGATACTTGAAGTGCAAATATGCTCAATTAATTTTGGGAAGCAAGCCAACCTTCTGACACCATAGGCTTCTGCAGTAACAGGTTCTGTTAACTTCCCTCGGTATTCCCTTCTATAATCTGGTGACAAATGCTTAAAAAGAGCAGCACCAGTATCTAATGCCCGGTACACACCTCCCGTATATGACCTAAAACTGCCCGTTTCCCGACGAAGTTTGAGTTTTACTCGTTAGGTGTGCGACCCCCTAGCACACCAGAGCCTTGCGATTCGTGACTTAAAACTCAGTTTTAGGGGTTAAAACTGAAATCGCAAGGGATTCGAAAAACGAATCGGGCAGTTTTAGATCGTATACGGGTCGGGTCGGGGTCGTCATGTGCAGTCAGTTTCAGTGCGTGAATCGTAAACGGGAGGTGTGTACCAGGCATAAGTTAGACAGGTGGAATCAAATCTAGGTAATTGCTTTGGTTTTGGAAATGTTATCTCTTCATCAGACTATGCAGCTTTAAAGATGTATATTCCAGATTTAATCTTATATACTGGTGTCCGTATTAAAGGTGCAGAGTCTGATAAAGCATGACATGTTCAAAAGCTAAATACTTATCTAGGTTTGAAGCTACAGATCCATATTTATACACGCACAAGTAACGTGGTAACAATAATAATTTCACATATATGTGAAATAATGTGATAGGTATCTATATGATATGATATAATATTCTGTTTTGACAGTTATATTGCCACAACCACCAACGTGCCAGCCAACATGGATTTCTAAGCAAAATCACGTGACCTGTGACGTGACGCGCAAATCCTAAATAACCAAAGTCAAACCACGAGACTCAAATGTCGTAAAGCCAGATCACTCACACAGCAGTTTGTGTTAAGTTACCCGCTAAATATAACCACAGACGAATATACTTAATCCGCAGCCTCTGGTTACAAAGACAGACAGCCCCAACTGTCTACTGTCCTCATCTGTCTGTCCAGAACCGCCCCTATCGCGCCACAATCTGTCCTAAAGGCCCTGTCACACTACGACGCTTCTCGCCGGCGACCCGGCGACGTGTGGTGTTTTTGAGCGAAAATGGGTGAAATATCGAGACACGCTGGGGGCGCGTTATGCACGCGTCGGTACACGTCGGTACACATCGGTACACTATCCTTGACGTTGATGGTCGGCGCAAAACGCCGGCGCGCGTTCCCTGTCGCCCAAGGTTTTAAGCATGTCAAAAAAAAAAACAACGACCGCCAGCGCGCGCAAATATATTGGTAAGGACGTCGAGTTCCGTTGGACGCGCCGGAATAACGTTATGGGAATGCTAGGCAGATGGCGTGCGTGCGGGCGGGTCGTGTCCACACGTTGCGGCAAACTGGGGCTTTTTTGTTTTACGCCCTAGCAACATTTAAGGTTAGATGAAGACGTCACGCCAAACCTTTTTTTTTTTCCCCAACGCGTCGACACACGTTGGCCGCGCGCGCATAATGTGCCGCGCTGATGCCGATCTTTTTCCCCAAACCGCCGAAAAGTTGGACGTTTCTCGACGCGCAAGATTTTATTTTCAACGCTGACGGGTCGCCGGGAGAAACGTCGTAGTGTGACAGGGCCTTAAGGCAGAGACTAACTACTCACAACAAACTGTCCAGGAAGGACTGGGGAAGATGGACCGGGCAAAATAAACCGGACCGGGCAGGATGGACCGGGCCGGGATGGACCGGGACTGGCAGGATGGACCGGGCCGGGCAGGATGGACCGGGCAAAATAAACCGGAACGGGTTGGATGGACCGGGCTGGGATGGACTGGGCTGGGCAGGATGCACCGGGCGGGATGGACCGGGACTGGCAGGACGGACCAGGTCGGGTTCGATGGATCGGGTAGGGAGGATCGGACTGGGCATAATGGACCGGACAGTGCATAATGGACCGGGCCGGGTAGAATCGACCGGGCAGGGCAGAATGAACGGCGCAGAATTGGCCGGGCAGTATATAATGACCGGGCAGAATTGGCCGGGCAGTATATAATGACCGGGCAGAATTGGCCGGGCAGTATATAATGACCGGACAGAATGGACCGGCCAGGATGGATCAGGAAGAATGGCCCGGATCGGGTAGGATGGGCCGGGTAGGATGGACCTGGCAGGATGGACCGGTCAGGATGGACTGGTCAGGATGGACCAGCCACAATGGACCGTACTGGTCAGGATAAACCGGACAGAATGGACCGTACCGAGCAGACTGGACAGGGAAGAATGGACCTACATAATGGACCGGCATGAGGGACCATACAGAATGGACCGTGTAGAATGTACCGGACCGTATGGGCCGAGAAGAATGACTAACTGGGCATAATGGACCGCCTCAGGTAGGATGGACCGGGCAGGATGGACCGGGCAGGATGCGTGAATGAGGTGAGTATCAACTTTGTAAGTTATTGGTTTGACTCGGCTGGGATTCGAACCACCGCGTCCTCCGGTAGAGGAGGCGAGTAAGTTCAGAGAGAAGGCAAACCACACAAAAGACACTGAACTCCACACAACGCCGCTCATTCCTGCTGTCCTGATATTACCTTAGATGTTGCCATGACGTAAAACTCCAACAACCAATCAAGCATTCCTGCTATAAATTAAACAAATCTACAAACGGCACTACTGACGCAGAAGGGCCACTTTTTACGCAAGTCATTTTAGTGTTGTCGCCATTTCTCAGTGTTGAATACACATTACCAACAGTTCTTTTAATTAAAAATTCATGCATTGAGGCTCGATCAATTTTAATTAAAGCAGCCACCTTTCTTTAATCTGCTTCCCCGACTTGAATGCAGGTTGAATAACGGCTTTTATTTGATTTGAGAAAATATTGATTCACCGTGCGGAAGGTAGGGAGTTCGAAACCTGGCGGAATCAAACTAATGACTTACACAAGTGATACTTGTCGCTACTTAGCCTGGCACACGGCATTACTAGGATAAGGCAAGGACTGGTTAGCCCAGTATCAGGATAATGTAATCGAATGGGATATTGGATCATGGTGCTGATGGCCTAGTTTTACCATTCCCATGATGCAGCACTATAAAGTTGCCATGAGTGCGCACTGTCACAATTCGGCCCTAATGAGCAAATTCATTGTTGATAGAAGAACATTAAAGCGGTGGGTGCCTTGACTACCCGCCATTTGCCAATCAGATACCACGAGGATCAGCCCGGGCTCAGACCAGATTAGCAGATAGGATCAGCCAACATCTTACTTAGTGGGCGGGGCTGACTAACTAACACTCGTTTACCTGTGTTCTGTGTAAGCCCCGGCCGGTGTCATGAAATAGAATCACCCCTTCAAAATTGTTCCCCCCCCCCCCCGGCGAATCTATTTAGAAATAAAACCTCCAACCCCCCCTTGAAATGTAATCTCCCGGATACACGACATTCAGTTTCATATATATATATAAATTCCCGGTACACAAAAGAACATAGGAGAGAGAGTAAGTTTGGTTTGTCTTTAATAACTGGCTCAGAGATTAATACAAATTTCCTCCAGAGTGTGATGCGAGGGGCGCCCGCCCGGCAATTACCCAACAGCTGGGAGGGGGGGGGGTGCTCCCTCAATGCGCACAAGGAAATATAGGATGTACATGTTACCCTTGCATTTATACTCGCATAATGCATTATACATCACATATATATATATATATATGCATATATATATATGAAACTGAATTTCATAACGCGTTATATATCACATATATATACTGTATCACTTCACAACAGATCGCCGCCAAAAGGTTTGAAAAGTTGCATAATCCGATATTTTTGAGTTTCTGTAATTTGGTAAAGACAAATATATTAGGTTGATCGGTACAATCAACCTTACTTTAATTTGAAGTAACCTCGATTTGAAATGACTAACTTGGGAGACACATGCAAACTTAATGCAAAATTAGGCATGTTTGTAAAAACTCTGACCTCATTGGCTCCAATGTCAACAGCTTCTATTAAATTGATTTACCTACCTAGTATGACCTATGTAGCAACACATGCTTAATAAGCACACCAGTGTTTATGTTTGATATCAGGTTCAAATCTACACAAGTCCTTTGCATTTGAAAGTTTGAGGTTTTTATCCGACTATGCAATTTTAAAATAAAGCTAACAAATTTCCAAAGTGAAGTTATCTCGCCCCGTACAGCCTATGCCCTCAACTAGGCCAAGGGAATGGTGAAACAATTGTTCATTTTATGATTTGAAAAACCCATTAAATTTGACATGCTATGTACCCCAGTGCAGACAGCACTATAAAACATTATCACAAACTGCTCATTGCGATATGATATCAGTTCTTGCTAGGTACACATGGGGGCAGCACTATAAAACATTATCATAACCTGCTCATCGCGATATGATATGTCTTGCTAGGTACTCCTGTGGGAGAAGCACTATAAAACATTATCACAACCTGCTCATCGCGATATGATATCAGTTCTTGCTAGGTACTCCCATGGGTGCAGCACTATAAAACATTGTCACAACTTGCTCGTTGTGATACGATATCAGTTCTTGCTAGGTACTCCTGTGGGGCACAACTTGTCCCAGGTACTCCTGTGGGGCACAACTTGTCACAACTTGCTCGTTGTGATATGATATCAGTTCTTCCTAGGTACACCTGGGGGGGCAGTACTATAAAACATTGTCACAACTTGCTCGTCGTGTTATGATATCAGTTCTTGCTAGGTACTCCTGTGGGGGCAGCACTATAAAACATTGTCACAACTTGCTCGTTGTGATATGATATCAGTTCTTGCTAGGTACTGCCATGGGTGCAGCACTATAAAACATTATCACAACCTGCTCATCTTGATATGAATTGAGATCTTGCTAGGATACAGCATGACAACAAACCCATCAATCAACTGTCGTCTCCTCCGCCCCTCCGCCCAAACCGCCGACCCCTACCCCCAATTACAAATCCACCAACATATTCATGAAAGCTAATTCATTTTGTGCCGATTAAAGTTGCCAAGTCCGATGATTTTGAGTTTCTGTCATTTTCTGAGATAAATATATGAGGATGGTCAGTATTATCTCCCTTCCATTAGTTTGAAATAATCTTGATTTAAAATGACTAACTTTGGATATATTTGAAGTGTAAGCATGAACAGATAAGTTTGGCAAACTTGTCAAAACTCTGACGTCACACATAGACTTCAGCAGTATGAGTTTCTATTAGATTGACTTAATATGCCCTTCTGTGTAACAACACATACTTAATAAGTGTATCAGTATTCACATTGGATATGTAGCTTCAAATCTAGATAAATGTTTTTCTTGCGAAAATGTGCTGCTTTTATCAGACTATGCACTTTTAAATCTAAAGGGCCAGGAGGTTCATCTGTATAATAAGTGTATCAGTATTCACATTGGATATGTAGCTTCAAATCTAGATGAATGTTTTTCTTGCGAAAATGTGCTGCTTTTATCAGACTATGCAATTTTAAATCTAAAGGGCCAGGAGGTTCATCTATAGTTGCTGCTTTGTGAATAAGTTGACAAAATGTTACAGATGTCGGGTCAAATGTCCAGTACCCGCCGGGCACATCTAGGATAACGGGGGGAGGGGGCGTATAGGG
>JASIRB010002481.1:0-57719 GCA_030323885.1 Branchipolynoe longqiensis | reverse complement strand
ACGACTGGGCTGTCTTATGTCAACTCACACTGACGACTGGACCATATTATGTCATCTCACAATGACGACTGGGCTGTCTTATGTCAACTCACACTGATGACTGGGCCATGTTATATCATCTCACAATGACGACTGGGCTGTCTTATGTCAACTCACAGCGATGACTGGATCATGTTATGTCATCTCACACTGACGACTGGTCTGTCTTTATCCATCTCACATTGACGACTTCCATCTGCTGCCACTTATTCATTACTTGTAAGTTTCTTATCTCTTTAAGTTCAAAGCTGAAAACTCCTCAAATGTTATCATTGGAAAAACTAATTTTTAGCAGAATATATATTTCAGTGCTGATGCATTGTAGATGGGTATCTCCGCATGTACATAGGTAGGGTACACTAGTTAGTTTGTTTGTTTGAGTTTTACGTCCTAGAAACATATATAGTCATATCAGGACAGGTACCGCCTCATGCACTCATAGCAACTTGATGGTGCTGCCCCACTGGGAGACCAGGCAGCCAGCACCATGACCTTATATCCCACTCAGTCACATTTTCCTGACATTGAACCAACCAACCCTTGACCTATCCTAATATTGCTGAGCGCCTGGCTAGAAAGCGAAAAGTATAAATTTTTAAGTTGTTGCTTTGATTCGACCAGGTCCGAACCCATGCGTTCGAATCCCACGATCTACCAAAACGGGAGACGGACGCTCAACTCATTCGGTCATCCCGTCTGGTTGCTGGGAAGTGACTGTCTGACGCAGTGATATGTCCTGAAAACGAGGCAGATTGCCATTATCCGTCCAGACTGGTAATCTGCGTGTACTCGGCTGGTTGCTACAGCTGCAATCCGATTATGTTTCCTTCCCCATGTGCATAAGGGCTCATATTATCTCAATTAACTTGAGTTCCTCACAGTGGAGATTTTAATTAAAGGAACCGGTCCTCCACCGAGACTCCCCCCCCCCATACACCCCCACACCCCCACCTTCTCATCCACACACACCCACCCTCTCATCCACACACACAAACCCTTCACCCACCCATCACCCACCTTCCCGCCCCGCCCCTCGGCGTTCCACACTTAAAGGGCGCCTCACAGTACATGACATTCACAATTTACCAACACAAAAACATCTTATCACTGTGTGATAAGATTAAACCACTACTACAACTGGCCAGCATTGAAAACAAGCCCGAGCACTCGAGCTTACATGTTATGGACAGCATAAACACAGCATCAATAAACAAACAAAAAAAGAAATTCTCCCATGTATAATTGTGTCCCTCCTCCCTATGCAGGGATGAAAGATCTCCGCGATTTCGCTGATTTCCGGGATTTTTCAATCATGCAGCACCATCAGCTTATACTAATATGTAGTGCAGACATCGCAGCACTATCAGCGTATACTAGTAATAAATGCTCCAAACACTGCAGCACTATTAGCGTCTACCACTAATACATGCTTCAAACACTGCAGCACTATCAGCGTATATCAATATATATGAAACCTGACTTCCGGGAATTCCGCGATTCCCTGACAATGCTAAACCTATGGGAGAATATCCGCATTTTCGCTTCTTTTCCCGGAGACTACTTTCATCCCTGCCTATGCTATAACAGCAGTATGAAAATGATGTGAGAACAAGCTTAAACTTATACAGGTGAAGTTTACCTTCCCGATGTATAAGATTTCCTCCTACCAATCCCATGCTAAATTGTTATATGTAGATAATCAAATGGGTAACTTCGGAGTAAGAATGAAAGGAATACTGAGAAAGAAAAAGGGGTACCATTTTTGCTACAAGAGCCTGGGTAGACGGCACAATCCTATTTCTCAGAACCACACTTGATTCATGATACCTCAATTATATTATATAACAAATGGCAAAATAAATATTGAAATACTATTGAATGTGGGAGCGGGGCTCTTAGTGTGGTATTATCTTATTCTGACGGAGGCAACATAAGTATGAACCTGGTACATTATTGCTCCTTGGGAGAGATCACTTTCATTCGGGTATATAATTGTCGGTGGAGGTCAGGAATTAGAGGGGGCAACTTTATACCGCTACACCAGTGTTAGTCGATTGAGGTCCTGTTTGATGAGGCAGTATATGATATTACTGAAGCCTGTGCTTGTCAGATACAGCCATGGATAGCTGGTCTTTTTGTATATATTGCACACACAGTAGTTTGATATAGGAGTGTGTTCTGATTGGTGGCATGGCACCAGGAACATAGAAACTTACAAGAAGATTCCTCCACAGTAAATGGCAGAACAGCTACCCTCCCCCATGTACCCCTTCTAGCCCCTGTATATCCCCTCCCTTACCCCTACCCCAGTCGCTTCTCCTTCCTCTTTCTTCTCCCTCCTTCTGTCCTTCCCTCTCACCATGCCATTCCTCTTCTCGCTTCCCCTGCCCTCCCCTCCCCTTCCCCTCCCCTGCCCTCCCCTGCCATTCCCCTGTCCTACCCTGCCATCCCCCTGCCCTCCCCTGCCCTCCCCCTGCCATTCCCCTGCCATTCCCCTGCCCTTCCCCCGCCCCCTTCCCCCCCCTGCCCCCCCCCCCGCCCCCTTCCCCTGCCCCCCTCCCTCCCCTGCCCTCCCCTACCCTTCCCCAACTTAACCGCCTGCCCCTGTCCCTCCCTGCCCCTCAGTGCCCCTCATTCCCCCCATTCCCCCCATGTCCTTTCTTTCTCCCCTCCTTTCTCCCCTCCCCAACCCCTTGCCCCCCCTCCGCCCCTCTGTCTCTTTCTCATACCCTTTTTAATTCACTCTCCCACCTCCCTTTTCCCTCCCCTTTCCCCTCCCCTTCCTGTCCCACTTCCCCTGTCCTCCCATGCTGTCCTTCTACTCAGGTCTTCATCCTTTCTCCCTCCCCTCCCCTCCTCCCTCTTTTCCTATCAGCCCCCTGCTCCTCCTCCCCCCCCCCCCCCCCCCACACTCCCTCACCCATATTCCCGTCAGCACCCAACGCCAGTAGAATCACAGTGTGACATGAATCAGTACACTTCCTTCTCACATCAGACACCAACGTTTGCTCAACACCAGACGGGATTGCCAAATAAGTTGAGCGTCCATCTCCCACTGTGGTAGATCATGGGATTCGAACCCATGCATTCAAAACCTGGTCAAGTCAAACCAATGACTTAAAAATTGATGCTTGTAGCTTCCTAGCCTGGCACTCAGCATTAATAGGATAGGGCAAGGGGACTGGTTGGCTCAGTGTCAGGATAATATGACTGTGTGGGATATCGGGTAATGGTGCTGGTGGCCTGGTCTCCCAGTGGGGCAGCACTATAATATTAATATTGCCATGAGTGTGCACTGTCACAAGTCGGTACCAGTTCTGATATTACCTTAGATGTTGCCAGGACGTAAAACTCCAACAACCAACCAACCAAACCGTTGCTCAACTGCAATATTGGTGCGGCGGACTTGAGCCGGCCACGTTAGGCCTAATTACCCAGGTATCGAATTACAGTTGAGTTTTAACCATTGAAGTGCCCAGGACAATGTATCCAGCACGGGCGGGAGGAAGAAGGCGCGGGCTGCGCATGTGCACGCCCATTTAATACATGATTTGGTTGATTGTTGGAGTTTTACATCCTGGCAACATCTAAAGCCCGTCCTGATATGACCTTAGATGTTGCTAGGACGTAAAACAACAACAAACAAACAAACAAACATCTAAAGTCATAACGGGTGCTGATTTGTGCCAGTGCGCACTCATGGCGACTTTATAATGCTGCCCCACTGGGAAATCAGACTGCTGGTATCATGACCCGATACCCCCACTCAGTCACATTATCCTGACACTGAAATAACCAGTCCTTGCCCTATCCTATTAATGCTGAGCGCCTGGCTATGAAGTGACAAGTATCAATTTGATAAGTTATCGGTTTGACTCGACCCGGAACTGAACTCCCGATCTCACGCACGCGAGGCGTGCACTCTACCGATTCGGCCACCGTGCCTGGTCTTTATTACATGAGAAAATATATACTATCCATGATAGTAATCCAGGACCAGACGGGATGGCCGAATGAGTTAGAGCGTCCGTCTCCCGTGCTGGTAGATCGTGGGGTCGTGGGTTCGAACCCCAGTCGAGTCAAACCAATGACTTAAAAATTGATACTTGTTGCTTCCTAGCCAGGCGGTCGGCATTATTAGGCCAGGGCAAGGACTGGTGTGCTCAGTGTCAGGATAATGTGATTGAGTGAGATACCAGTTCATGGTGCCAGCAGCCTGGTTTCACAGTGGGACAGCATTATAAAGTCACCATGAGTGCACACTGTCACAAGTCGGTACCCGTCCTGATACGATCTTAGATGTTGCTAGGACGTAAAACAACAACAAACAAACAAACATAGTAATCCAGATCCAAGTCGACTTTGTCAATGTTCCATTTAATCAGACTTTAGCTTAATTAACAAAACAAAGAAAAAGAAAAAAAACCAAGAATTCCCAGATATTATAAAGAAGCATCACAAAGGGCATCGGCTTAGGACTTATTAGTATTATTCAGAGGCAGGGACACATAGAAAGGAAGACATTATTATAGAAGTAAAGAGCAGCTGTTTTCAACTCTGCATGTTGTTCTCACATAGTAGGTGTCCTGTCATCACAAGGGACAGTCAAATGAAACATGTCCGGTGAAAATATTGTGCACAATTGGCAGATGTTCACCAACCACAGGGGTCACTGAAGTTAGGTGTATTTGTATCAAATAACCACTCAAACTGTATAGTATTAGTATGGATTGCCATGTAGGTTTTAAATGCATATATATATGTATATATGTACATATACATATATATATATATATTTATATATCTATAGATATGCATATATATACACACATATATATATATATATGTATATATATACACATTTTGGACTGAGTGCTACAGAGATTATGCAGAGCCAGGCGAGGAGGAAGAAGCCAGGTGGCAGCACCAGGCGAGGCAGAATGCCTGACCAGTCGATTGAGTAGATGAGTGTCATTAGTTGGTGTAGTGGCAGTTGATATGAACTCTTAGATAATCGGTTTCCGGATAATTATTCTCGTATGATTGTTTATACAGAAAACATATATATCCATCAAATACAGTAAATATATTAAATATATTAAATACATTAAATACATAAAATACATAAAATACATTATATATATCAAATACACACATGCATATTTATAGATATCCATATATACACACATATGTACATATACCTATATATATTTGTATATGTATTTAAACTTATTTTAAGACCTACATTATGATTCATACTGTACACTTTGAGTATATATATTTGATTCAGCATCAGTTGGACTTCACTGGCTGCTGTGTTTAGCGAACCATTGCTAAATATGGGCAAATTTTCAATGTACAAATTGTCGTTTTGTTTCATTTGACTGTCGCCTCTGATTACAGGACACCTACTAATTGAGGACAACATTGTTCTGTATGCAGCGTTCTCCAAGGAAGACTTATTATTAGTCAGGTTGATTTTGTTTTTGATTTGTTTCTACCTCTGAATAATACTTATCAGCGCTAAAGCTAAGATTCCTTATACGCGGTATGCGGTATGCGAATGGGAGGATTCCTTCTATGCGGTAAGCGGCAAGCATCTCCCCACCACCACCACTACCATGTGTTTCCCATCAGCACCCCTGTGTGTGACAGTTCCGTAATGATCAGTTGCCTCTCCTAGTCTAAAACTAATGGACACGTGCGACTGAGGTTTCTATTCACATACCGCATGCCACATGCCACACCGATCGCTACAGGGACCGATCGAGTTGCCGCATTCGCATTCGCATTCGGACGTAAGGAATCACCCCCATTGACTTAGATGCTTTCCGATTTTTTGCCGCATTCGCATACGCATACCGCATACTGCGTGTAAGGAATCTTAGCTTTAGCCGATGCCCTGTGCAGTGTTTCTTTATAATGTCTAGGAATATTTTGTTTATTTCTTATATTAATTACGCTAAAGAATGATTAAATGGAACATTGACCAAGTGGACTTGGATGTGCATTAGTTCCGGATGGACGCTACTTGCTAAATGGAGAGGCTCCTCATATGATTGGATGTGAGGGATTTGATACCTTTTGTATTTCTTTATCCTAGTAGCTCTGTAAAAAAAAACCTGAAAACCTAGGGGTTATTTTTTTACAAGTGCATTAATACGAATAATCATATCCCAGCAGTGTGTGTTGGGCAGCCTACTATCATTTTAAGAATATTTACCGGACGTGTTGGCCTAATCGGTATAGCGCAGGCTTCCCGTGATGAAGGTCGGGAGTTCGAATCCCATCCGAGTCAAACCAGTGACTTGTAGAATTGATGCATGTCACTACCTAGCCTGGTGCTCAGCAGTAATAGGATAGGACAAGGACTGGTTAGCACAGTGTCAGGATAATGTGGTGACTGTGTGGGATATAGGGTCATGGTGCCATCAGCGTGGTCTCCCCGTGGGGCAGCACTATGAAGTCACCATGAGTGCACACTGTCACAAGTCGGTACCCGTCCTGATATGACCTCAGATGGTGCCAGGATGTAAAACATTAATAAACAAACAGTAAGAACATTTCCAATCTGAAGTCACTACTGTTAAAAGAAGTGATTACTCAGCAGTTCAGGCCTTAATTACAACACGCACTGAGTACGGCGACCCCCCCCCCCCCACCCACCACCCTGTTACATGCCATATCTGAATACAAATAACATCAATCACCTTCAGTGAATTCAGAACAGTGCAGCTCACATAGTAATAGATACTCAAGAAAAATATGATCGCGTCACACCAGTCATTCAGCAATTACATTGGCTTCCAGTAAAACAGCGCGTTGAGTTCAAGATTCAACTAACCGCCTATAAATCTCTCAGTAGTAAAGCACCCGAATATCTGCGCAATCTTCGGTCCCTCGAACAGTCAGTCATCCCAAACTCGCAGATCATGCTTACTTACTAACTTACGCCTACCGCCCAACTGTGGGCATAGGCCACGAACAAGGGCTCTCCAGTTATCCTGGTCCTGGGCCATCTTCTTCAGCTGTTTCCATGTATGGCCAGACCTCTTCACATCTGCCTCCAGGTCACGGCACCAACTGTTTCTTGGCCTGCCTCTCTTCCATTTCCTCTGTGGATTCCAGGAGAGGGCATGGCAGATCATGCAGTTAGATATAATTATATGTTCCCGTCTTTTGAGTCGAATGGTATGGTAATTGCGCCTTCTGTGTGGCAGGTCCCACTTCATTAAATAAGTTCTCCGAGGATGTGCTTTGACTCGCTGCTGCAAGTGAGGATGCAATATTGAAGTTACATTTTTATTATTTTTTATATCTCACATATATATTATCATTATTATCCTATCCGGTTCAAGTAATTTATCCAGCATGTCCAGTAGAATTAATGCATATGCGCAGGTGAACAGAATTCAGAAAGTTCCAGACCAACACATCTTGCAGTGATGATAAAAGGTCACTATGACATGAAATGGATGAGAACAGAAAGACAATTCGGCCAGAAGGGATGGCTAAATGAGTTAGAGCATCCGTCTCCCATGTTGGTAGATCATGGGATCCTGGTTTCGAACCCTGGTCGAGTCAATCCAATCCAATGAATTCAAGTATTTCCTTATTTGTCACTTTATCCTTCCAGGTTAGCCTCATGATTGAACATAGATGTCACATCATGAAGGCATGCAGCTTTTTCTCCTGTCATCTGTACACTGTCCAGGCCTCGGGTCCGTCATGAAAGCTGCCTGCAAAAGTGTTGAAGTGCTGCTGGATTTTGCAAGTTACCAGCAGCACTTTCTCGGGGAGCAAATAGAGGTTTCACACCGGCAAGAACATGTCCAGACAGGCGCAAAGCTATTTGTCCCTGCAGTGGCTGGTCGGGAGATATTGGGAGTTTCATACATCAACCACCCTTGATGCTGCCACAGTGACATGGTTATCTGTTCAGGGTTTGCTCCCTCAGCCTTCGGTTCTATCAATAACCTGTACCACAAGGCAGTGGTTTACAACTCTGCAGGGCAAGGGTGTCAAACTCCCTGAGGTATTGCAAGACCTTCATACCCACCAACACAAATGTTGGTGGGTATTGGTTGTTGGTATTGGTTGGTATTGGTACAATGTTATTGGTATTGGTTGTTTTACGTCCTACCAATATCTAAGGTTATATCAGGACGGGTACCGACTTGTGATAGTATACACTCATGGCGATTTTTACAGTGCTGCCCTGCTGGGAAATCAGGCGACAGGCACCATGACCTGATATCCCACTCAGTCACATATCCTGACACTGAGCTAACCAGTCCTTGTCCTATCCTATTAATGCTGAGCGCCAGGCTAGGAAGCGACAAGTATCAACTTTAAAGTCATTGGTTTGAATCGACTGGGAACCGAAATTCCGAACTTCCGACCTTCCACACGCGAGGTCCACGCTCTACCAATTAGGCTACCGCGCCCGGTCTCTCTGGTTGGAGAGACTATTCATTCAGTGGAGCACTTTTGCATTCATTGTAACGGCTACGATGGAATAAAGTCATACTTATGTGACACACAAGTCTCACGCTCCCTTTGCTGCATGAACAAGCATGGATCCCGCCCGTGTCGGTTGACCAACATGGGCGAGAGCGTCCGACCGGACTGGTGTAGCGACTGAGTCCAAACCGTTGGCACTCACAGGGGGGGGGGGGGAGGTTAAAGCTAAGATTCCCTATACGCCGTATGCGGTATACCAATGGCAATGCGACAAAAAATGACAAAGCATATAAATATACAGTAGTGCTTCCATATATCCGAATGCGAATACGAACGCGAAT
Source organism: Branchipolynoe longqiensis (assembly GCA_030323885.1). NCBI lineage: Eukaryota > Metazoa > Annelida > Polychaeta > Phyllodocida > Polynoidae > Branchipolynoe > Branchipolynoe longqiensis. Next base: position 48,876 of record JASIRB010002481.1, on the reverse strand, counting down.
GCGAATGTGGCAAGAGGATCGGTACATGGATCTGTGTGAATGCGAATGCGGCTGTGGCAAGTGGATGGGTACTGGTACATAGATCTGTGTGAATGCGAATGCGGCAAGTGGATGGGTACTGGTACATGGATCTGTGTGAATGGGAATATGGCAAGTGGATCGGTACTGGTACATGGATCTGTGTGAATGGGAATACGGCAAGTGGATCGGCACTGGTACATGGATCTGTGTGAATGGGAATACGGCAAGTGGATCGGTACTGGTACATGGATCTGTGTGAATGCGATTGCGGCAAGTGGATGGGTACTGGTACATGGATCTGTGTGAATGCGAATGCGGCAAGTGGATGGGTACTGGTACATGGATCTGTGTGAATGGGAATATGGCAAGTGGATGGGTACTGGTACATGGATCTGTGTGAATGGGAATACGGCAAGTGGATGGGTACTGGTACATGGATCTGTGTGAATGGGAATACGGCAAGTGGATCGGTACTGGTACATGGATCTGTGTGAATGTGATTGCGGCAAGTGGATGGGTACTGGTACATGGATCTGTGTGAATGCGAATGCGGCAAGTGGATTGGTACTGGTACATGGATCTGTGTGAATGCGAATGCTGCTGCATTTGCCATAGAACAAACAGGAACATCGATTTTCCTTCACAAATTTGCCGAAAGAAAGACTAAAAATCGCATTGATATCACTGTAGATGGTACTCTGTGGGTTGGCTTCCCATCCCCCAGTCACGTAGCAGATTGTGACGTCACCGGACCAAATCCTCTCCAATGGATGTTTCACACTGTCACTCGCATCTGAGGATTTTTCTTTTTTAAAGGGTAGTGCTAATATTCCTGCCCTATGCCAGAGAATATATTATCTCAACCCACTTGTTGTCTTCTCCATTCTGCACTGTATCCAGTCTTTATATGTACAATTTGAGTAAGAGACCCTTTGCGTAAGAGAGGTAAAACCTCTCTTACCGACCACCTCCACAGATTGACCACTCCCCTATATCGATCGCTTTATTTGGGTCCCAACAATACCATGGCAACTATATTCTAACTCCCTAAACCGACGACCTCCCTCAATGGACCACTTAAAGACGGTCCCAAGGTCGGTCGATTTAGAGAGGTTTTACTATTTATACATATATATAATTTCTCTCTATATATACATATTTAACTGTACTGCACGCGAGCTGTGAATATCATACTAAGAGATATATATACCGTAAAACCTCTCTAACCGACCACATCTACAGATCGACTATTCCCCTATATCGATCGTTTTATTTAGGTCTCAACAATACCATTGTAACCATATTCTAACTCTCTGAACCCAAATGGACCACTTACAGTACACTTCAAGTTGGTCCCAAGGTCAGTCGATTTAGAGAGGTTTTACTGTATATATATGTAGAATATAATTTATTATATATATATAAAGGAGGCGGAGTTTCCCCCCTTCTCTTCTTTAATTAATTATTTATTATTTGTTTCTTATTTATTTCTTCACTGTATATTCACCCCGGGCCACTCTTTTGCCCCGGGACTGCCATATCATTGCTGCTTGGCTCAGTCCAGCCTTGACTGCACGCCGAGCACCACTTATTTTAGCTTTAGGTAGGGCTGTTATTTTGCCCGGCCAAGGGACCTTCAAGCAAAATAAAAGAAGGTTCCCCACCACTACTCATTGTTCTCTCTCCTTCCTTACCGTAGCCTAAATTTATATATATATATATATATATATCTCAGTATGATATTCACAGCTCGTGTGACAACAAAGCACTCAGCTCACCAGCTGCCGACGCAGTGTCGCTGTGATCCGGATGGTATGCACTGCGACGGAGGGTATTAGTGAACTCATTGGCGGGGCTTTTCAGTGTGTGTAGATGTGTTTGTGTGTGTGTGGGGGGGGGGGGGGGGAGGGGACGGCGGGTGTGTGGTGGGTGTGGTGGTGGGGGGGGGGGGGGGGGGGGGTAAGCTGAGAGGATAAAGATTCGGCGCCAAATTCACTATAGCCCTGTTTACACCACTCCACAGTATCCAGCCCCCACACCCACACCCACACCCACACCCACACCCACACCCACACCCACAAAACAACACCCCGCACCGCCACCCCGCACCCACACCCACACGCACCCATACCCACACCCACACCCGCACCCGCACCCACACCCGCACCCGCACCCGCACCCGCACGCCACCCGCACCCACACCCGCACCCACACCCGCACCCACCCACACACACACACACACCCGCACCCACACCCACACCCGCACCCACACCCACACCCGCACCCACACCCACACCCACACACCCACACCCGCACCCACACACACCCACACACCCACCCCCACACCCACACAGCACACATATTCGCTTAGTTGTCAACTTGTTTAAGGTAGTACAAAAATTACTACTTTTCCAGACCCCCCTCCCCCCCCCCCCACCAAAGTAGTACACGTAAACATTTTGCTACAGACCCAGATGGGGTGGCCAAATGAGTTGAGTGCTTGCCACTCCCTGAAGTAGGTCATGGGATTAAAAACCCCTGGGTTCAAAGCCTGGTCGAGTCAGAGCAGTAACATAAAAATTGATACATTATTGCTACCTAGCCTGGTGTTCGGTATTGCTAGTACAGTACAACCCCATTAAACCAAGCTCGGTTAAACCAAACGATCGGTTAATCCAAACTTTTGTCGGCAGCCCGGCAAAATACAACCATTTATCATATAAAAAAGTTGGTTAAACCAAAGTCGGTTAAACCAAAGTATCGGTTAAACCGAACAAAATTGTCGGCCCCAGGCCACTTCCTGTACAGTTAAAACAAACTTTCATGTGGTTTTAAGGTCATCTGAGACTTTTTTTATATGATAAATGGTAGCATTTTGAAGGGTCACCGAACAAAGTTTGGATTAACCGATCGTTTGATTTAACGGAGCTTTGTTTAATGGGGTTAAGCTGTATATGCATAAAAAACAATAATCATAGTGTCCACACAGACATTGTATATTACATTCATAATGCACCAAAGTTGTTGCCAAAGCAAAGTCAAACTCAAAGCTTGGTTAAACCAATGATCGGTTAATCCAAACAAATTTCTAGGGTCCCTTCAAGTTTGGTTTAACGGGGTTATACAGTAGTAGTATAGGACAAGGAACAGTGGAATGATGCGATTGAAAATTCCCCATTTTACTCAACTAATTTGCAATGACCCGATTTGGTGGCCTAATTTAAAAAGAAAAGAAAATACCCAAACAAATATAAAATGTTTATTAAACGATAAAAGCTGTGCTTTTGTCAGCCCCCCTCCTACCCCCCCCCCCCCCCCATCGTACTCTTTGTTCGATCGTGAAAATGTTGACAACTTTGGACGGCCCTCTTAGTGTAGTGCGAATCGACCTTAATTTAACCGGCGGCGTTCCGCTCGCACTAGACGCGCCCTCTATCGGGCATGCACGCTCCGCCAGGTGCCGCCACCCTAACGAGCTTACCCACATCCGGGCAACTGCACACTCCGGCTTCCGTCGTGTAAGCACGGCCTCTCTTCTGTTTGTGTATGGTGGAGTGGCGTAGTGGGTGAGGTGGGGCGTGTGGAGGAGAATGGGGTGTGGTGGATGGGGATGGGGGGATATCAGATGGATGGAAATAGGAAGGGGATGGGCTGTGGTGGTGGTGGTGGGGGGGGGGGGATGGCGAGTGGGTGAGCGAGGATAAAGGATGGTGGATGGGTGGCACAGGGATGGGGAGTGGGGAGGGTTGGGAGGGAGGGAGGGAGAGAGGGGGATATGAGGAGAAGAAGGGGGTAGGGGGAGGGTTGCAAGGGTAAAGGGTAGGGTGTGTATGGGGAGGAGGGAGACGGGGAGGAGGAAGGGTAGGAGGAGCGGTGAGAAGAGGAGGGGGGAGGGGCTATGGGGAGGAGAGGTGGAGGGTTGGATAATGGTGCAAGGGGTGGCAAGGGGAAAGGGTATGGGGTGTATAGTGATGGGTAGGAGAAGGGGTGAGAAGAATAGAGGGTGCTATGGTGAGCAGAGGGGGTGGTGATAAGAGGACGCTTAGAAGAAGAGTTGAGAAGGGGGAGGGGAGAGTAGAGGTGGTGATGGTGGGTTCCGCGGGAGGGGATGGGGAGGGGGAGAGTTGGGGGGCGGAGGGAAATGGGGCGTTGAGGATAATTTGGGTTGGGGTGGAAGGAGAGGTGAGGGGAGGGGGTGGGCGGGAGGAGGGGTTGAAGAGGAGGAGTTGAAAGGGGATATGAGGGCAACGGGTGGAACGGGGAGTAGGGGGGAGGGTGGTAGGAGTGGGTGGTGTGGGGAGAGGGGGGCGGTGAGGTGGGATGGTGTGAGTCGGGAGACGACGGCTCTCAGCCTTCACAGCCGCCGGAACCACTCTAGTGTAACGGCGGGTTCATCCACAGGGAACGCATCTATTTGGTATTCTGCACCTAATGCGGGGCTTTACCAGAGCTGATAAGACGACCTCAGACAATTGGGGGCAATTCATCTAGTTTTCTTTCACTTAATGCAGGGCTTTAGCCAAGCCGATAAAACGACCTCAGACAATGGGGGGCAATTCATGTAGTTTTCTTTCATTTAATGCAGGGCTTTAACTGAGTCGATAAGACGACCTCAGGCAATAGCTGGCAAGTCCTAGTTTTCTGTCAATTAATGCAGTGCTTTAACCGAGCTGATAAGACAACCTCACACAATAGCGGGGAATTCATCTAATTTTCTTTCATTTAATGCAGGGCTTTAACCCAGTCGACAAGACGACCTCAGGCAATAGGTGGCAAGTCGTCTAAGTTTTCTGTCAATTAATGCGGGACTTTAACCGAGCTGATAAGGTGACCTCAGAAAATATTGGGGGATGGGGCAATTCATGTAGTTTTATTTCACTTAATGCAGGGCTTTAACCAAGGCGATAAGACAACCTCACACAATAGCGGGCAATTCATCTAGTTTTCTTTCATTTCATGCAGGGCTTTAACCGAGCTGATAAGGTGACCTCAGACAATATTGGGGGATGGGGTAATGCATGTAGTTTTATTTCACTTAATGCAGCGCTTTAACCGAGCCGATAAGATGAGCTCAGACAATATTGGGGGATGCGGAAATTCATCTAGGTTTCTTTCTCTTAATGTATCCCTCCCGCTACTAAAACGGGAGACGGAAGCTCAACTCATTCGGCCATCTCGTCTGGTCTATATATCACATGACTATATATTAGTATAGAGCAAATACCAGTAGAATTGAAAAAATCCCACCTCCCAAATCACTGAACATAAACAAATAAAAGTAAAAACAAAATGGCCACGTACGTGGACCCTCTACTAAAGCAAAATTGTGTTCTTATATCCAGACTAGGCAGCGGTGTGGGTGATGCACTCGTGGCACGACATAACGCGATCAGTGGTGATTGTCAATTCTTACTGGAAGCATGCTATTGTTTACTAAGTGTGTTAGGCCATGTGAGGCAGTGGGTGGGGAGGATGGGGAGAGCTGGGCAATGTGGGAGTAGAGTAACACCCCTAAGGCACCAGTCACACGATGGCTTGCGACCATTTTTCGACAACTTTTCGACCATTTTGCGACCACTTTGGACCAAAGAACCCACCTCCTTCCAACCTCCTTGGGACGTTCTTGCCAACAAAGCAACGGTCACCGACCTCTGGGTGACCATTTTGGTCGCAAGCAGGATTTTAGTGCAGTAGCTGCAACCTCGAATGCATCAGGGACTGCTGAGGACCACTTTTCGACCACTTTGTGACCATTATGCTACCTCTTTGCGATCACCCTTTTTTTTGTGGTCGCAACCATTAGTGTGACTGGGGTATCATTGAAGTGGTGGTTGTTATAGAAAAAAAATCCTCCGGTGCAACTGACACTCGTCAACATCCGGTACAGTGTTGTGTCTTATGGAGTATAGCAATAACCATAATACGTAATATTCCGATCCATATCTTTATACTCGCATACTATGTTATACGTCACATATACTGAATCATGTGTGTACATGGGTCTACGTTGACTTGGCTGGAAAACCTGTGAAAATACAAGTGGAATGTGTTTGTGATTGGCTGTCTGATGGGTGTGTGTCTTTATAAGTAGGTATCCCAAGTGATTTTCAAAAATATTTTGGAGTTTGATTTAATGGATTTCACCTGTTAGTATATTGAATTTGAAATAGAATGACGCCTCATTTGTGAAAACCACTCTAATATTAAAGAAGATATGTATGTTTTTAGGTTGTTACTTTATTGGTCTCACCCAAAACTAAAAAGATAGCATTTTTGATGGGTCCAAAAATTAAAGGTAACCACCATATCAGACTTCCTGTGTTTTTTCCTTCATATCCATGGCCTATACAATGAGAATAAAAAGATCCAGGGGTCTGATGTAGCTACATTTCAAGATATACATCTTCAAAAATGCGCGAAATAACAATTTCCTTAAGTTCACCAATTTCCAAATTTCGCTTTGGACCACTTTTGGGGCTTGGTTGTGGAAAGAAATTGGCACCCATATTAAATTATTCTGATTTATCCCTAACCTACTGATGACTCTTGTCACTGCTATTTCTTTTCAGGACTACATATGCTTCGGAAAAGCTTTAAAAAATTGGTTTAAAATGGTCCAAAGCTCAATTTGACAAGTGAAAAAATCCGTTAAAAGGAAACGCCCAACTTTGAGCAGGCTTAAAATGTACAGAAAAGCACCCGTACAAGATAACATCATTAACTTCGCTCTTATAGTATAAGAGAGAAGTTAATGATGTTATTTGTTTTATCAGCATATTAACAATCGAGGTGACGAGCCATGTGAAATGGTCTGTGGGGTAATCATTTTCAAAGTAGAGTTTATATTAATTTATATTATACAGGGAGGATGAAAGATATCCGGGATTGCGCAGATTTATGCGATTTTTTACCATGCTGCAATCCCACAGCCTGATCAGCATATACAAATACATTGTTCAAATGCCGCAGTACTATCAGCGTATTACTAATATGTGGTCAAAACACCGCAGTACCATCAGCGTATAGTACTAATACGCGGTTCAAATTCCAAATCACTCTCAGCGTATACCAATATGTATGAAACCTGACTTCCGGGAATTTTCTGCATTTCCCTGACAATGCTAATAAGCCTATGGGAGAATATCTGCTTTTCAGTGGTGTTTTTTTTTAAACCGGAGACTACTTTCATCCCTGGGTAAAATAGTCCGATATACGGTATAGGGGCGAATGCAAATGTCCTATTACTGATCGGTGTACGTGACCAGGCGCATGTATGTATATATTTATATATGTATGGGCTGGTGGTGCCTGAGTGGGATGTAAATAGACATAGGGGTGCTGGCAGGTTTGGATATGTGTACACTCAGGGCCTAGCCCTTCTGCTGGGATAGGGATCACCACACTCATAGGTCAAGGTTGGTGGTAGTCATGGGGGCCATACAGCTTGGTGGTGGTCGGCAGACCACTGATAGCCAAGGGGACCAGGAATGCTGGATCCCTATTGGTAGGGCCAAGAATGCTTGTTTCCTATTGGGGGAAAGGGGTGGGGTGATACTTTACAATGAACCCATGTACTATATATAATAAACCAGAGGACTTGACTCTCTCTCTTCCTTTACACTCTTCCTTTCTCTCTGTCTGTATTGATTTCAGCCTTAGCCTTTTTACACCTGATTATAGTACCTGCCACTTTGAGGATTAACAACAAGTTCTCCATTCATTCATCTCCTATGGCTACTTTCAAGAATAATTATTATTTCTCACAATATTTCAATTGGTTGCCATGCCTTTTCTTCTTTTTTTTCCCACTCGCCACTTCTAGCAATCAATTTTCTTTTTCAAATTATCTCAATTTGTTTTTCTCCACTCACTACTTTCGTTAATTCATATTTGTTGTTAAAATACCTCAATTGGTTTCTATATTTGAACACTTTGCTTAGATGTTGCTAGAACGTAAAACAACAAACACATTATATATATATAATATATCATGCTACATCCAATATTAACAGAATATAAACAATCGTATGCAACTATGCAATGTTTCACTGTTATACTCAGTATAAGTTATAGTCCGGGGTTCTTTAGGTTGTTGTTAATGCTGTTGATTTACAGCTTACACGCGCTGATGATGGGTACAGTGTTGGGCGGTTTTAGCACTCTGAGCACCACATACCTAGCCTCCTCACTTACACACACACGCCCACAGACACGTGCACTTACATACATACATACATACATACATACCCGCATTACATGCATACACACACCTACATTACATGCATACACACACACAAACGTAGATACACACCTACATACATACACATACATGACCAAAACCTGAGTCCCTCTCGGCTGGTGCACAACACGGGCCAAAAACAGAAATACACTAAAATTTCTCTAACCGACACCCTCCACAGATCGACCACTCCCCTATATCGACCTCCATTTATTCTCTAGTTCAATATTAACCCGCCGCGGCGCCACCACCTGTGGCTGTACACTCTCCCGCTTCTCATTATCCATAATGGGTGCACCTTGTACACCTGCAGGCCTACATACAGTTCCCAACAAATACAATACACACACACTGAATCACCTTGAATCCCAGTACACCGACACAGATGCGCAAGTGAACACAGTGAATGCTTGTTTGTTGTTTGTTTGTTGTTGTTTTACGTCCTAGCAACATCTAAGGTCATATCAGGACGGGACACACAGTGAATGCAGTATGAAACCTCACTCCGAGACCCCGATATTAAAGCTGCATGGTCCGATCAAAACATCAAATTTTCAAAACGAAAACAATTATCTAGATTTGATTCTGCATATCTAACTTACCTAGTGGTGCACTTATTAAACATTTGTCATCACGTATAAGGGAATACTTTGTCTTTAATAGAACATGTTACTGCATAAGCCTATGGGGTTAGAGTTTTGGCAAGCTTGCCAAAATTAATTTTGCACATTTGCACATAAAATATCTCGAAAGTTAGCCATTTAAAATAAAAGTTACTTCAATCTAATGTAAGGTAGATTATAATGATCAACCTAATATCTTTATCTCAGGAAATAAAAGAAACTAAAAATCTTCGGACTATGCAACCCTTAACCCAGCAGAAAAAGTGCAGTGCTTCACAGTGTAATAATAACAGGCCCGAACACGAAATAGGGCCCGGACAGTGAATATGCATCAGGACACACTGGTCGACTTCCTCTTTGTTAACACCGGCCGCGGTAGTCGAGTAGGTAGAGCGCAGGCCTCCCGTTCGGGAGATCGGGAGTTCTATTCCCGGTCAAGTTAAGGCAATGACTTACACAATTGGTACTTGTTGCTTCCTAGCCAGGTGCTCAGCATTATTAGGATAGGGCAAGGACTGGTGTGCTCAGCGTCAAGATAATGTGACTGAGTGGGATATCAGGTCATGGTGTTAGCAGCCTGGTCTCCCAGTGGGGCAGCACTATAAAACTCGCCATGAGTTCGCACTGTCACAAGTCGGTATCCGTCCTGATATGAACCTGATAATGTCGTATACAGTAAAGCCTCTCTAAACGACCACCTCCACAGGTAGACCACTCCCCTATATCGATTGCTTTATTTCGGTCCCAAACGATCGCCCATACAATTTTTGTTGTTGTTCATCAGAATATGCATAACAATACCATTGTTACAATTTTGGTTAAATCCTAAACCGACCACCTCCATAAATAGACCATTTAAAGTCGGTCCCATGGTGGCTCGATTTAGAGAGGTTTTACTGTGTGTATATAGCGAGCGTGTAATATATATATATATGGGTCAGGATCACGAAAAGAGGCCAATTGGTGGAAGTTGTCGGCGTCGAGCATGGATGTCGGCGTCGATCGGTATAATTATAATTTAGCATTGACATAGGTGTTGGAAAGTCTTAAAATTTATCCTCAATGTAAAGGTCGAGAAAATACAACAACCTGATTTGTTTCTAGGATAATATAATATAAAACAAAGAAATGTACGAGACTTTAAGAATTGCAATGCCGACATCTGTTAAAGTTGTCGGCGTCGATCATTGGATGTCGGCGTCGATCGGTATAATTATGATTTAGCATTGACAGAGGCGTTGGAAAGTCTTAAAATTTATCTTGAATGTAAAGGTCGAGAAAATAAAACAACCTGATTTGCTTCTGGGATAATTTAATATGAAACAAAGAAATGCACTACACTTTTAAGAATTGTGACGCTGACATCTTCACTTGACCACCGATTGGCCCGTTTTCGTGAGGCTGACTCTTTATATATATATATATATATATATATATATATATATATATATAGGAAGAGAGAAAGGGAGAAAGCGAGTAACAGAGGGACAGGGAGAAGGTTTATGAAAGCTATCAAGTCAGTCAGCGTATTTATATGATTCAGTGACTGGAATTTCAATGTCAGAACATGGTTTTTGATGCGTTAGTAGTACATCAGAAGTAGGATTGATAGCGCTAGCAGGCTCAGTATATGTGCTCTATAATCGGAAAATATACAAGGACACTACCACTTATCAGTTATCTTCTATATATATATATATATATATATATATATATATATATATATATATTATATACATATCTGGTCACAAGGAGGTCGGCGACCACCCAGGACCCCTTTGCAACCACTTACGACCATGTTGCGACCTGTTTGAGACCACCCCTTTTTTTGTGCTCGCAAAGTAGTCGCAAGCAATAGTGTGACTGGCTCTGGTGGTGGGGGGGGGGCGTATTACCAATAGTGACTGGGTGGTCACCAATGGTGATATTTCGGAACTGGCGTCTTTCAGAGGGACTGTACAGAAGGTGGTGAGGTGGTGCTTCCTGTTTGCTCCAGGGTGGGAGCTGAACACCAGCCATGTCCGGTAGGTGGCTACAACTGATTCACCGTGTCAGTCAGTCAGCGATGGGTGCACGGCCGGGAAGCTGGTTGGTTGGTTGTTGGAGTTTTATCTCCTGGCAACATCTAAAGTCATATCAGGACGGCAGCTGGGAAGCCCTCCAGGGAATTTCCCAGCAGGACGGCGCCTAAAGCGTGTGCAGTGAGTGGGATTCCCGTAGGGTGGCGCTCTTTAGGTTGTTTTTAATGCTGTTGGTTTACAGCTCACACGTGCCGATGATGGGTACAGTGTTGGGCGGTTTTACCACGGAGCCTCACTTACACAGACATGCCCACAGCCGCGCGCACTTACATACATACATACATACCCACCTACAGTACATGCATACACACACACTTAGATATATACACACCTACATACATACGCATACGTGACCAAAAGGTGAGTCCCTCTCGGCTGGTCCACAACACGGGCTAAAAACAGAAATAAGGTAAAACCTCTCTGACCGACCACCTCCACAGATCGACCACTCCCCTATATCGATCGCTTTATTAGGATCCCAAACGATCGCCCATACGATACCATTGTAAAAAAATGAATAACTCCCTAAACCGACCACCTCCCTAAATAGACTACAGTAATACCTCTCTACCCAACCACCTCCCCAGATCGACCACTCACCTATATCGATCACGTTATTTGGGTCCCAAACGATCGCCCATACAATATCATTGTAACGAAATGAAGAACTCCCTATATCAACCACCTCCCTAAGTGGACCATTTAAGGTGGGCCCCATGGTCGGTCGATTTAGAGAGGTGTTATTGTAACCCAAAATACAAAAGCAGCGAAGCATAACAATGCTTCGATTATTATTATATTATTATTATATATGTACGTGTATATGTGTATAAATTCGACTACGTCCTGGTTCCCCGAGGTTCCTCATAGTCTAGGAAGCGAACTACTTCCGGTTTAACAATTAGCATATAATATTCAGCTCATGAAGTCCTGGTTTGAACAGCTCTATCTGTTTCTGTGTCTTTCTGGCTCCCTTTTCTCTTGTACATATACATTATATATATACACATATGTATATATATATGCATATATATATATGTAAATATATATATATAGACATATATACATATATATATTATTTATTAACAACAGTGGTGCAGCTGACTGTTGCCGCGCTTTTCTCAACGAAGTCTTCCCCGTGTAGCAGGAAATCGCAAACCCTGTAAATCGCAAACCCACACTTGTGATTAACTAGGAAATAAAAAAAAACCTCTTGTGATTTCCTAGGAAATCGAAAACCGCCATGCCATATATCCTGGTATTATCACTCAGTTTCAGCATCGGCAATGTAAACAATGTCATCAGCAAAATAGCCTTTTTAGTTCCAACTTCAGTCACTGCATACAGTAAATAGAACCATTTTAATATTCCAAATTCTTATTATGCATGGACAAAATATCTCAATGAACCATTATTTACTAGTGTGTTAGTTGAATATTAAAAAAAATGCTACAAAGCATTGGGAGTTTGCGATCTCCAGGGGGGGGTTGCGATTTCCAAACCCCGTGGTGTGCAATTTCCAGGGGTTTGCGATTTCCTGCTACACCGGAACAAAACATCGTCTGCTGTGGGAAAATGTCGTCTGCCGCTAATGGCCTCGTTTCTCTTTCTCTCTCGTTCTTCTTCTCTCGTATTTTTTTCTTCCAAATGAAGAAAGTGCAGATTTACTAAATAGGTAGTCTGTGGACAGTGGGTAGTCTGTGGACAGTGGGTGTCGTCTGCATCCCCGTCAGCTGCAGCAGACGACATGTAAACTTTTCCCACTGGTTGCTGTTGATGGCTGCGTTTGTTGCAGTTGGAATTTTGGGACAGGAATCCATCTTGACAAACCTCCCCGGGTGTGGGTGTGGGTGTGGGTGTGGGTGTGGGTAGTGGTAATGGAGGTGAGGGAGAGTGTGGCGGTGGGAGGAACGGATATGGGAGGCGGTGGAGGTGGGGGGTGGGGATAAAGGGGGTTAGTGAAGGTAGGGGTAAAGGAGGTGGGAGAGGGAGGCTCTAGGTTGTTGTTGAAAGTTTGTACTGCCTATCATGGATAAGCCTGAATAGGCTTGTTTTCACCATTGTCGATAGAAAGCCCGAGCCTACACTTTTACCGACCCAAGGGATTTTTTTACCTCCCACACCACATAGACATGGTATGAGAGCAACTGGCCTTTGATGACGCTGTAATTCATACACAGCGGTGGAAATCCAAAGTGGCAGAGGTGGGGGCACAGGGAATCGAACCACTGACCTTCAGATTAGGAGTCCGACGTAGAAAAAAGTCAGACACTCTAACCACTCTAACCATTCTAACCACTCCGCCACAGAGAACACCACAAGTAGTGACAAATATCAATTTTGTAAGTGATTAAGCTTGACTCGGCCAGGTTTCAAACTCATGACCTGCCGCACGGGAAGCCTGCGCTATACCGATTCCAGTCTGCTGGGTTAGCTGATACCCAGCATTTGCGGCAAGTGATGATTGATGTGAGGTTGGTTGTTGGAGTTTTACGTCCTTGCAACATCTAAGGTCATATCAGGACGGGTTGATGTTGGGTGCACATCAAGGAGTTGGGCTGGCTTCCCTGATAAACGTAGCCCTTCTCTAACAACCTTAGCACTGTCAGGGAATCACGGAAAATTACCGGAAGTCAGGTTTCATGCATTACTCTCCAAGCGTAGTCTTAGGGACATGCCTATAGCCAATCATTACATACTCGTCTTGGGTGGGGAAGAATTCAGCTGTCATTATTTGACCCTATTTCCGTGTTTTTTGTTGTTGTTTTTTTCATCCATTTTCATCCTTGCAAAATAGGCATGACATTGTAATGATGTAATTATACAAATTGGTTGGATGTGTTTGGCTGCCAGCACTACCTTGCGTCACATGCCCTAATCACTCCCACATCACACCGTGTATGTGACAGGGCTGCTGAGCAAACCATTATTATGGATGTTTTGTTTGTTGTTTTACGTCCTAGCAACATCTAAGGTCATATCTGGACAGGCTGGGTTATGGAAATAACCACATGATTTTTAAAATCTAATATGCTAAATATATTGTTCAAATACGTATTGTCTATCGTAGCGCGGTTATGTTTGGGGTAAATGCTTGATGAAATCATAAAGATTAATAGACTTTAAAATTCTAATCGAGAGCCTCCTGTGTTAATTTGGTCAATACTGCTTTTGTGTGAGGGGATGGGACACTAGGGAGAGTGGCGCTAAATGTTGGTTCCACTGCTTCATTGGTCACTGCACGCCACCCTAACAACATAATTCATAAACTCACATAATTAACTACACTAGAGTTACACTAGAATATTTCTGACAAACTGACATTTATATACAGCTTGCCTAACTGCAACTGAACATTAAAACTTACTACAACTTTACCAACTGAATACACAAGATAACTTCTGCTTACATTCTAAATACTATGTAAATACTCTCATTGATCTGACTAATATTGATCTAATTATATGCACTACTGTTACCATATTGCTATGGAACTTTTTGGTTACAGAATTTCATTGCGTTAAATGCTGCAAATTGTGTATTCAACCGTTATTGTACACCTTATTCTATATACCTTTCGTGTAAGTAACCCTGAATTGAAAAATGGCTGGAAGACAAGTGCTTCGGCACTGACAAAAGACTTATTCAGCAGAAAAAACATATTTACAAAAAAATATTTTTTTAAACTATCCAACCCCAGATTGGACGTGGTGGCCGAATCGTTAGTGCGCAGACTTCCCGTTCGGAAAGTCAGGAGTTTGAACCCTGTGCGAGTCAAACCAATGACTTACAAAATTGATACTTGTCGCTACCTAGAACTGGCTCATGACATCATTAGGATAGGACAAGGACTATTAGCGCAGTATCAACATGATGTGACTCAGTGGGAAATCAGGTCATGGTGCCAGCGGCCTAGTCTCCCAGTCGGGCAGCACTATAAAATCGCCATGAGTGTACACTGTCACAAGTTCGTAGCTGTCCTGATATGACCTTAAATGTTGCCAGGACGTAAATGTCCAACAAACAAGTAAGGGACCATCCAAAGTTGTACTCCCTTTTCACTGCCTTGAAAATGTTGACTACTTTTCCAGACCTCATCCCTCTCCCCCCCCCCCACTCCCTCCCCCTACTTCCCCCCAAAGTAATTCACATCAACATTTTACTACTCACCCAGATGGAGTGGCCAAATGAGCTGAGTGCTCGCCTCCCATTTTGGTAGGTCATGGGATTCAAACTTCCTGGTTCGAAGCCTGGTCAAGGCAAACCACTAACTTAAAAATGAATACTTATTGCTACCTAGCTTGATGTTCGGCACTGCTAGCATAGGGCAAGGAACAGTGGAGTGACGAAGACCAATTGTTCGCTATTGAAAATTCCCCATCTTATTCAACTAATGTGCAATGGCCGGATGTGGTGGTCTAATGTACACACACCCCCGCGCCCCCACGCAAAGAAAAGTCCCCGAAACAAATCTTCATTTTTTTATTAAATGATAAAAATACTTTGTCAACCCCCACCTCCTCCCTATTGTACACTTTATCCGACTGTGAACATTTTGACAACTTTGGACGGCCCCTAATACATTCTAATGTATCACAAACAAATGGTCAGTCGAGAAGCTTGATTGATTGATTGATTGATTGATTGATTGGTGGTTGCTTTACGCCGTGTCAGCAGCACAGGCCATATTCATGGCGAGAAATGTTTGTTTTTTGTTCAAACCATTGCTTTTACATGTAAACGCAGACAATCAATTATGTGCCAATAGACACTCATTAAATTAGAAAGCTCACAATCATATATTTGTGGTCAAGGGAAACAAATTCCCATAGAAAAAGAAAAGTTTTATTAATAATTGATAGAATCTATTTAGTAAACTATATGAGGTGGTACAGTCCAGCTGCCCTCAAAAAGGCTAAAATGTTTTCCTGTTTTACCTTAGTAAAAAGGTCATGCATACTGTCTGCAGTGTAGAACCGTTTGCGCAGGGCCAACAAAATCAACACAACTTAGTAAAATGTGTTTGAGTGTCAGCGGGGACTGACACCCAATACATTCAGGGGGAGGTTCAGTAGAGAAGCAGATTTCTCGATGAGAAACAACAATGCCATGTTCCACTTTCTGCTTCACCTACGAGTCAGCTCTGGTCAATATTGCGCATGCGTGAGAGGCGGTGAGGGTGGGGGCGGTGCGGGGGGTGTGTGTGGTGGGGGTTCCAGATATTCTCATACAAAACTGGCAGACAAGATACATCTACCCCCCCCCCCCCCCTGCATGATGTCCAAGAGATTTATTGCGCAGCCAATAGGACTACGTGACCTGCCTATTGTTGTGTAGTGTCACCAAGTAGCATTGGGTGCTCCCACACAGAATATGAAGATCCACTGCCAATAACCCATCTGCCTGGGTGTATATTAGAGTACTGGCTCATATGAAGCCATCATACATCATGATTTACTCATATTCATGGTTATTTCTCGTTAACTCAGTCTGGGATTTTGATTCTAAGAAAAGTCATTGTTGCCACTCAGCCCTCATATATCAGTGAAGATATCCTATAATAAGTAGAGTGGGAGGGAGGATTTTTCTTTTTCCATTAGTATTGGTTTTTTGGGGGTAAATATGTTTATTCTGCTGAATAAGTCTTTTGTCAATGCCGAAGCACTGGTCTTCCAGCCATTTTTCAAATCAGGGTTATTTACACAAAAGCTATATAGAATAACTTGCTTGCCTGAACCAGGATTTGAAAGTGATTTGGTGTAGTGTTGGCAGATTTGAAGTTAATTCTGGGAGTTGTAGTTACAGCGTCAGACCGATAGGTATATCACAGTTACTTGGCCTAGATACTGTATCTGTTAGTGCTGCAGATGCGGAAACGTATGTCCTAGTTAAGGTTGTCGTGTCATGAATTATAGATGTTACTAAGTAACATACACCATGCACAATCATCATATGATTTTGAATCTAGAGATAGGGATCTGACTAGATGGTTTCAGAGTTTGCAATTTCTGCTTGAGGGACGGAACATTGTACAGCTATTCTGGTGGTTGGGCAGGCTGGCAGGCAGTCAGACAGACTGGCAGGCAGGCTGGCAGGGAGAGAGCCAAGCTGGCAGGCAGGTTGGCAGATGGTTGCACTAATTGTCATGGTTACTTACTGCTGAGTTTGAGATGGGCCTTACGGTATTGAGGTGCATTATGGGATGGAGGCTGGGACCATGGTGGATGACAAATGCCGTGGTGGTGGTGGTGGTGGTGGTGGGTGGTGGGTAATGGTTGTGGTGGTGGTGGTGGTGGTGGATAGACAAATAGATACGGCAGGTTAGCGAAGACATGACAATGTAGATCAAACTATACGAAGCTATTTCTGACTGGTTATCATACCTGGAACATGGACTGATATCGCAGGTCTATGGGAAGGGGTGTAAGTACTTGAATATAGATCTGTATTGTATTATTTATTATGTGAATATGAATAACGGGTGCAATTTTTCATCTTAGCATTTTGGGGAGGTGACATGACATGAGAGAAATATATATAGGAGAAAGAAAGGGAGCAAGAAAGGGAAAGAGACAAAGAGTTTATTTTGGGTTTTTTCTTCTTTTTTTCTTTTACGTCCTAGCAACATCTAAGGTCATACGAGGACCGGTACCGACTTGTGAGAGTGCACACTCGTGGTGACTTTTTTATTGTGCTGCCTCACTGACAGACCAGTCCCCCAGCACCATGACATGATATTCCACTCAGTCACATTAACCTGACACTGAGCCAACCAGTCTTTGCCCTATCCTAATAATGCCGAGTGCTATGCTAGGAAGTTACAAGTATAAATCTTTAATTTCATTGGCTTGACTCGACTAGGGTTCGAACCCACGAACCCATGGGTTTGGATCCCCCGATCTCCCAAAACAGGAGACGGACGCTCAACTCATTCGGCCATTCCATCTGGTCGCAAAGACAGATATAGGAAAGAGAGATGAAATATAGAGAGATATAGGAAAGAGAGATGAAATATAGAGGAGAGAGAGAAAGAGAATGATATGTAGTAGAGAAAACTGTGAGAGACAATAGAGAGAATGGAATAGAAATAGAAAGCGGTGATCAAGAGAGATGTTTGTTTGTTGTTGTTTTACGTCATAGCAACATCTAAGGTCATATCAGGAAGGGTACCGACTTGTGACAGGGGTGTCTTTATAGTAGTATAATCACATGGTGACTTTAAAGTGCTGCACCACTGGGAGACTAGGCCACGGGCGACAGGACCCGATATCCCACACAATCACATTATCCTGATACTGTGCTAACTAGACTTTTGTCCTATCCTATTAATACCGAGCGTCAGGCTAGATGAATACAACTGAGAGAGAAGACAGAGAGCAAATAGAGACAGCGAGACAGCATACAGAAGAAAAAGAAAGCGGCCGACAGTGACGTCAACATCAGACGACATTTTTGTGCCCCTTTGTGGCGAGCTCCTCTTTTCGTGGCTTTTGTTCTCTTCTGATGTGAAAGTGGTTTTCACTTCTCGTCTTCAGATAGCGAGCAATTACGTGACAAATTGATTTAAATACTTTCCCGGGCACTACTTAAAGTTGCATAGTCCGATGAATTGAAAGCATACCATTTTCAAAACCAAAACAATTATCCAGATTTTATTCTACATATCTAAAAGCTAGATACTGGTGCATTTATTAAACACTTGTCGCCACATAGAAGGAACTACTGAGGACATTTAATAGAACCTGTTACTGCAGAAGCTAATGGTGCTTGCCAAAATTATTTTTGCATGTCGTATGATAAACCTAATAATATTGATAGAAAAGAATATTAAGTCAATTTAATAGATCCTGCCACTGCTGAAGTCTATGGTTCCAGCATTTTGAGGTGCACTTTAACATATATAAGCCGTGGTCACACGTACAACCTTATGTCGACTTAGATGAGGCAAACTAGTTGAGACGACTTAAGGCCCCTGTATGAACGGGGCTTATGCAAACTAGTTGAGTCGATTCAGCCCTAATTCGCCTCAGCGGAGCATTCGCATGTGCGATCTGAATCGACTATAGCCGTGTTCACACCCACAACTTTATGCCGAACTAGATAAGGTGAACTAGATGAGGTGAACTAGTGTCGTGTCCACACATGGAGTGGATTAAGGCGGAAATTGATATCTGCGCATGAGCAAGTCCATACTAACCAGCGCCAGTTTCGGTTAGTCGATGTCAGCACGAGAGAGTGTGGGTTCGACCTAGATCTGTTTCGGCTGAATCGTATTGTTTTGGAATGGTCAAAACTTCTGCTGGGCAGTGAAACCCTAAAAATAAATGATGAAAAAAATATCTGTGCACCTCTCGCCGGTTCATAGACAAAATTATATTATATAGTGTGACGTGCTTAAACCGCTTCAAGTAAACCGCTACCGTCCACACAAGCAAGATGGGCCGACTTAAGCTAGTTCGCTTCATATAAGCTACCTCGCGAGGCGGTTTACTTGAGGTGAACTAGTTGAGGCGAATCAGCTCTAATCCGCCTCAGTGTTGCTTTCACACTGCCAATGTGAGCCGACTTAGATAAGGCACCCTAGATGAGGCGACTTAACGCCGAGGTGTGAACACGGCTTTAGATGAGGCGAACTAGTTGAGGCGACTTACGGCCCCAGTGTGAACGGGGCTATAGATGCATGCATGTGTATTTACATATCATGCACACATGCATATACAACATATGCGCCATACATACATACATACATACATACATACATACATACATACATACACACATACATCACTCATCCCCCTGGAGTTGTAAGTCGTTTAAATGGTTTATATCCATAAGTAATTTAATGCTTGCAATTACATACAGGCAATGCACTTACATATGCATACACAGAGTAAGTTTAACAACCATACAGCGTGTCGCTTGTACAAGATCATGGTCACAGCACCAGTATCGTGGGAGGTGATGAAAATGGGAAGTATTGAGCCTAGAGCTAGATTTGAACCCACGTCTCTTGCATTCCGGGGCTAGTGTGCTAACGATTACACCACCTATGCTCCCCGATGTTATCACCCTATCCACACCTACCTGTCTATGTGGCAACTTTGCCTGAGAGGTCAGTGCAGACCACTACACATACATACGTACATATATGCTAAGGACAATCATATATATGTATATATATATATATATGAGTCAGCCTCACGAAAACGGGCCAATCGGTGGTCAAGTGAAGATGTCGGCATCGCAATTCTTAAAAGTGTAGTGCATTTCTTTGTTTCATATTAAGTTATCCTAGAAACAAATATGGTTGTTGTATTTTCTCGACCTATACATTCAGTATAAATTTAAGGGCTTTCCAGCATCTCTGTCAATGCTAAACTATAGTTATACCGATCGACGCCGACATCCAATGATCGACGCCGACAACTTTAATAGATGTCGGCGTCACAATTCTTAAAGTGTAGTGCATTGCTTTGTTTTATATTAAATTATCCTAGAAGCAAATAAGGTTGTTGTATTTTCTCTACCTTTACATTCAGTATGCATTTAAGGACTTTCCAACATCTCTGTCAATGCTAAACTATAATTATACCGATCGACGCCGACATCCATGCTCGACGCCGACAACTTTCCCCAATTGGCCTCTTTTCGTGATCCTGACCCATATATATTATATTATATATATATATATATATATATATATAATATACATATATATATATATATATATAATATACATATATAAATGCACTCATACACGCATACATAGTGAAGGATGCGGCTACCAGAGGGTACATCCGTATTACTTCCGGTGTGTCAAGCCCCTGTCACGCTACAGCTTGTGAGCATCTTAGACCTAAGAATCCTCAGTCAGCAGTGACGTCCTTGCGACCAAAACAATGGTTGCCAACATATGGGAGTCACTGGTGACTGTGGGTTCCAAAGTGGTCGCAAAGTGGTCGCAAGGTGTAGTGTGACTGGGGCTTAAACACGCCAGGTCGCAGTGGCAGTTTGTCTTCTGAGACCAGCGAAGACTAACTCAGAATAGGCGTATTGTAAACACTGAAGTCATATCTTTTTAATTGCTACATTGTCATTGTCGTCAGTGTCATCATCATCATCATCATCATCATCATCATCATCATCGCCACCATCATCATCATCAGTATCATTATCAACCGGGCGCGGTGGCCGAATGGGCAGAGTCTAGGCTTATTCATTTGAAGCTGCATCGTCTGAAAAAAGCATAGCATTTTCAAAACCAAAATAATTATCTAGATTTGATTATACGTATCCAACTTAGATACTTATTCAGGACTATTTGTTGCCACATAGAAGGGACTGCTGAGTCAAATTAATATAATCTATTAGTGATTACTGCTGAAGCATATGGTGTCACAGTTTAGGCCCGCTTGCCAAAACTAAATTGGCATGTTTGAAATACAAATATCTCTAAAGTTAGCCATTTTAAAGCTGCATAGTCCGATGAAAACATCAATTTTCAAAATCAAAACAATTATCTAGATTTGATTATACATATGTAACTTAGATACTGATGTTTGTTTGTTTGTAGTTGTTTTACGTCCTAGCAACATCTAAGGTCATATCAGGACGGGTAGATACTGATGTTCTTATTAAACATGTGTTGGCCCACATGAGGGAATAAATACTGAGCCTATTTAATCAAAACTGTCACTGCAGAAGCCTAGGTGTCAGTTTCGGCGTGCCTGCCAACATTAATTTAGCATGTTTGCCCTTCAAATATCTCAAAACGTAGCCATTTAGAATACAAATTATTTCAAACTAGAGTAAGGTAGATTATAATGAGTAAACTAATATATTTATCTCAAATAAAATATATTTAACACAAAAAAATGTCGCTCCATTGTTAGTAACACGGCTTGCCGTCACCCAGTGGAGCGGCGTCTCATGACTTCTCAATGATGCGTAACCTGACGACAGGCAGCCGACATTCGCACCGTCCCTTGTCATTTGGCGCCATTTCGCTGTCATGCGCGTCCCAGGGTTCCTGACACCCTGGCGGTAACCGCAGATGTAATCAGGGAGCAGCCCGGCGCTGCCCCCAAGACAGTGCGCCTTCCCGTCGTGCATCCTCATTTGGGGCAGACAAACTTTCGCTTTTATTTGGCGCCTTTTTCTACCCCCCCCCCCCTCCCAGCCATCCTCTCATCTAATGGCTGGCACACACCTACCGTATGTGCGCACCCACCTACCGTTTACGATTCGCGCACTAAAACTGACGACCCGACCCGACCCGACCCGTTTCCCGACTGGAGCGCTCACATATACCGTCCGTTTTCGCGACTCTCCCTCCCTCTCTCCCTCCCTCTGTCTGTGTGTGTCTGTGTGTGTGTCTGTGTGTGTGTTACTCTGTGCCTCTGTGTGTGTCTGTGTGTTTTTGTGTCTCTGTGTGTGTCTCTCTGTGTGTCTCTGTGTGTGCCTCTGTGTGTGTCTGTGTGTGTCTGTGTGTGTCTGTGTGTGTCTGTGTGTGTGACCCTGTGTCTATGTGTGTGTCTCTATGTCGGTGTGTGTCTGTGTGTGTCTGTGTGTGTGACTCCCTCCCTCTCTCCCTCCCTGTGTATGTGTGTGTCTTACTCTGTGTCTCTGTGTCTGTGTATGTGTCTGTGTGTGTCTTGGTGTGTCTGTGTGTGTGTCTGTCCATGTCTGTGGGTGTGTGTCTCTATGTGTGTGTTACTCTGTGCCTATGTGTGTGTCTGTGTGTGTGTATGTGTCTCTGTGTGTGTCTGTGTGTGTGAGACACACACAGAGACACACACCCAGACAAAGAGACACACACAGACACACACAGACACACACAGAGACACAGAGACACACACATACACAGAGACACACACAGAGACACACACAGACACAGAGACACACAGACACAGAGAAACACATACACAGAGAAACACATACACAGAGACACACACAGACACCCACACACAGACACCCACACAGACACAGAGACACACACAGAGACACACACCCAGACATACACAGAGACAAAGAGACATACACAGAGACACAGAGACACACACACAGCCACAGATACACACACAAAGACACACACATACAGAGAGAGAGACACACACAGACACAGAGACACACACAGAGACACACACATAGAGACACAGAGACACACACACAGAGACACACACATATACACAGAGACACACATACAGACACAGAGACACACCCACAGAGACACACACAGACACACACACACAGACACAGAGATACACACACAGACACACACATAGACACCGAGACACACATACAGACAGAGACACACACCGAGACACACCGAGACACACAGACACACACACACAGACACAGAGACACACACACAGACACACACACAGAGACAAAGAGACACACAGAGACACAGAGAAACACACACAGACACAGATACACACATAAAGACAAACACACAGACACAGAGGCACACACAGAGACACACACATAGACACAGAGACACACATACATACACAAAGACACACACACAGACACAGAGACACACACACAGAGATAGACACAGAGACACACATACATACACAGAGACACACACACATACACACACAGACACACACACAGACACAGAGACACACACACACAGACACACACATAGGCACACATACACCCATACAGACACAGAGACACACACAGAGACACAGAGACACACACAGAGACACACACACAGACACACACACAGACACACACACAGACACACACACAGACACATACAGAGACACACACAGAGACACACACAGACACACACAGACAAAGAGACACACAGAGACACAGAGGACTTGGATGGCAAACGGACGTTGGGTATCACACATATACCGTATAAGATACGACTGACCGCTCACACCTACCGTTTCTTGAACGGCCCGATTCGTTTTTCGAATCCCTTGCGATTCCAGTTTTAAGGCCTAAAACTGAGTTTTAAGTCGCGAATCGCAAGGCTCTGGTGTGCTAGGGGGTCGCACACCTAACGACTAAAACCCAGTTTTACGTCGTAAACGGGCAGTTTTACGTCGTAAACGGGAGGTGTGCGCCGGGCATTAGTCTTACCGGGCGCGGTCCTCGCGTGCGCGAGATCGGGAGTTCGATTCCCGGTGGACTCAAAGCAATGACTTATCAAAATGATACTTGTCGCTTCCTAATCCTAGCTTGGTGCTCAACATTAATAATAGGATAGGCCAAAGACTGGTTAGCTCAGTGTCAGGATAATATGACCGAGTGGGATATCGGGTCATGGTGACAGCGGTCTGATTTCCCAGTTGGGCATCACTATAAAGTCGCCATCAGTGCGCACTGTAACAAGTCGGTACCCATCTTGATATGACCTTAGATGTTGCCAGGACGTAAAACTCCAACTACAAACCAACCAACCATCCTGATATGGGGCGGACGAATTTTCGGTTTTATTTGGCGCCTTTTTCCTAACCCCCCCCCCCCTCCCGCCTCTCGCGTCTCTTTCAGTTTCAGGCAACCCCCTCCCCTCACGCACACACGCGTGCTCTTGTAAATGGAGAGGTATCGCCAGCAGACATGCACCACCCGGGACGAGATGGCCTATTGTCTCCGTATTGTGTCAACGTCGGACTAGCGACACTCCAACGCGGGTGACGCCGGGCTAGCGTGAATTTAACGCTGCCTTATGGCCCTGTCACACTACGACGTAACGACGTCGACGTAGGGAGAACGTGAAGAACGTTGAACTTCTCGGCGTAGTATGCAAATTTGGGCAGAAGTTGAACGTGGATGCAGCGTAGTGGACGAGAGCGTAACGTCGGTAAAGCGTAGTGATACCATCATTCAATGAGAGAGGTCAACGTAATGACGCTCCCGGAACGTTATGAACGTTATTCCATCGCCAGAAGAACGTTACGTGACGTTAGCTATGCCATGAGACGTTGCACGTACGTTGAATGCACGTTCTCCTGACGTTCTCCTGACGTTCTCCTGACGTTCTCCTGACGTTCTCCTGACGTTCCCATTAAACCCCATGGGCATTTGCACTCGGTTTAATGGGGGTCAACGTAGTGGAACGTAGTTGAACGTACTGAGGAGCGTTGGAATAACGTCCGTTTAACGTCATTGACGTTCGTGAACGTGAACAGAACGTACGGTGAACGTAAACCCTTACGTTCATCCTACGTCAAAACTTTTGAACATGTCCAAAACCTCGACGTAACTCGACGTAACATGACGTAATGTGACGTAGCTCGACGTCACTCTAACGTCATTTTGACGTCATCATAACGTAATCCAACGTCCATCAACGTAATGACGAAAAATCACCACGTTAGGCTCACGTTCGCTCATTACGTTGTAGTGTGACAGGGGTATAAGTATCGGCCTGGCGTGATCACGCCCACCTTAACGTTGCCACGTCCAACGCAACCGTTATATCTCGACGTCGGTTGACGTCGGTCCACCAAGAGTGTAACATCGCCCTGATGTCATTCCAACGTCGTCAGCGTGATGACAGCGTGCAGCTGATGCGCTCGATGTAACCGGAACGTGGGCCGACGTCAGTCAAAGCACCCGACTCAAGGTGACACGTTCACCCCACATTCAGAACACGTTCGAATGACGTCACACACGTTGCATGCATGCTAGAGGGTCATCAAGTACGTCCGGACACGTTAGCGATGCATTGGAGCGACGTTGCCCACACTGCACATACGTGTTCGACCGCCATTGTGATACGTTAGACCAGCGTTGACTTAACGCTGGCGGTGCGCTCCTTCCCGACTGTGCGTCGCTCTGATGTAAGGGACCGTAGATCTAACGTCACTGACGCAGCTCTACCGGTCGTCTAACTTCGGCGTGACGTCAGCATAACGTCATCCCGACGTAACGGCTTCACGTCGAGCTACGTTGAAAGTTTTGGACATGTTGAAAACCTTGATGCGCGCCGACGTAACATGACGTACCGTGACGTAGCTCGACATCAGTCTAACGTCATTCTGATGTCATCATAACGTAGCCCAACGTTCCTCAACGTAATGACGAAAAGTCAACTACGCCAGGCTTAAGTTGGCTCTTAAGTCGTAGTGTGACAGCCCGATAACATGGAAATCAAACACACATCCACAACATCATGTAGACATAAAATCCCCCAGGTGTGAGTGTCAATTTGTCACACCCGGTAGTAACAATGGGAACCGGTGGCGGCGCCACTGTCAAGCAGCGGAAGCAGTAGAGAATAAACTGTACTGTAAAATATACAATAATTCCCCTCCGTGCTTTTATACTCGCATATTTTGTTATACTCCATATATATATATATATGCTGCATAATAATTATATGAGTATAATAAGCCGGAATTCCATACTCACTCCTAACCTCCATCAGCCAGTAATCAGGTGGTGGAGCCTTGGGATAGTCATCTTCTGCTCCAACCTACTCAAACTCAGCTCCAATGGTGGCGCCACCACTCGCCTCTACTCATTAACCTAATTCACTTCCTTACACACTATCATGTGTTCTTCTTATTCATGATGTCGGTCAACTATTATATATGCATATACAGTGTGTGAAGCGAGGGGGCGCCCGCCAGGCAATTAACCTGCCAGCTGGGAGGGGGGGGACTCCACCAATGCGCACAGAGGAAATATAGGGTGTACATGTTACCCTTGCATTTATACTCGTAATCAGAAAATTGCGAGTTCGAGTCTCGTCGTGGTCGCCAATTATGTAAAGACTAGGTCTCCATGAAGTAAAGTTGAATCCTTCCTCCAACTCATAGATTTACCACTCATTGTGGTCACCAGTATGTAAAGTCTATGGCTCGAATCTGTGGTTGTGTAGGCAGGCTACAGTGAAATCAATACAGTCAAAGAGAAAGGAAGAGTATAAAGTGTGAAAGAAAAGAGAGAGTCAAGCCCTCTGGTTTATTATTTATATGGTACATGGATTCAGTGTAGAGTATCACCCCACCCTATCCCCCCAATGGGAAACAAGCATTCTTAGCTCTACCAATAGGGATCCAGCATTCCTGTTCCCCGTGGATACCAGTGATCTGCCCACCACCACCAAGCTGTGTGGCTCCCCTGAGCACCTGCCTTGAGCCTGAGTGTGGTGATCCTGACTAGCAGAGGGGGGAGGGGGTCGGCTCTGAGTGGCCCTTACACACAGCCCTGCCAGCACTACTATGTCTATTTACATCTCACTCAGGCACCACCAGCACCAATATATACACATACATGCACCTGGTCACGTATACCCGATCAGTAATAGAACATTTGCATTCCCCCACCAATGCCTTAAATCAGAATATTTTACAATGCATTATAATACATCACATATATTATGCACACTTAAGCTCCCCAACTGACTATAGATCTCCATATTCACCACAGCATTCCTCTTTACGTGTACAGCAACAGCCTTAGAAAGTAACCCATACGCAAGTTCAATGTGATTTATTGGTTGGTGTTTCCACTGAGCTCTGGGGAACTGTATCATGGCGTCACCCATTATACATAATATTAACATTCTGGAAAGACCAACTGCATCATGTATATATTGGGTGAGAATAGCCATGCTGAACTCGGTCTAATGGGGACAAGACGGGATGGCCGAATGAGTTGAGCGTCCGTTTCCTGTTTCGGGAGATCGGGGGATCCGAACCCATGGGTTTGTGGGTTCGAACCCTGTGTGATATTTACTGGATGCCCGGCCACGTTTTGGACACCAGATAATATGACAAAACTCTCCCCTTCATATCTCTTATCTGTCAGCTCATTTAACCAATAATAAGGAAGAATGAAGACAAGTCACTCAGATAAACAGTGGGGAAGTTGTGCTTTATTAACACTGACTTCTGTCCACCTACCAGTGACCTATCATCCACTCCCCTTACCTTCTAGCCACACAAGATATCATTACCTCTTTAGCCTGTATAGAAAGCAGTGTACACAGCCCATGGGACAGGAGTCCTATGGCTGTGTTACACTCAATTGGAATATATGAATTTAGCCAGCATCAGACAGAGTGTCTGGGGTTCCTGCTCTAGAGTAGGTGTGTCTCACTCAAGAGCCAGGAGTAGAGTGATCTCTCTCCAGGGGGTCTGGAGCAGAGCTCAGAAAATATGATCTTGGTTTGAGGCTAGTGTGGTCAGAGGGCCAATGGGAAGTGGGTGACTGGGCAGTCCTCAGCCAGCCAATCAGGCACCTCCACAGTCTGGGTGGGTGGCACCCCCCCAGTAGGGGTGGCTGTCACTCAACCAAGCTGCAGGTGGTGCCCTCTGTGTATATGCAGATTAGGCTGGTGGGCCCACCCAGTGGTCATGTAGGGACAGGTAGCTGCAAACAGTTACAATAGATCTCTGTTAAAATGGTCTTTTCTCCAACCGCACTCTTTATGGATGCATGAGAGAAACATTTCAACAATCATGTACTGCCTCTTATATAGGAACATCTCTTCATTAATCTCAGGCATAATATATGAACATATATTTCACACAGCTTATATCATGTCATAATGGGAGTTGGATATTATTACTTTTAGTTTATATAACATCGTCCCCACTCCGTCGCCCAAGACTAATAATGCTCTCTGCCAATATATAATTCTTAACCGAAAATCCGTATATTTTTACAACGTCCCTCTTCCATTTCTACTTGCGCAAACGGCCAAGGAAAAATGGAAGCCTTACAACATTACGTCTTTTTCGGTTTAAGCCAGAGCAAGTGCTATACAGTGGAGCAAATATGAGCTGTCAATAGACATTATTTATTCCAGTACCCTTCTTGCTCGAATGTCCACACAATATCTTACTTAGGTGTATTCTCCACTGTATTGGCCACTCCTCCCTTCCTCACTGTCAAAAGTTTTTCTATCAAGTTTTCTGTCTTTCTCCGGTTCTTCACCACCTTGAGGACCATTCCTATCCATTTGTTTACAGTAATTGTTTTAGACAAGAACAGCCCCAAAATCTATATTTAGAATGGCGGTCCCAATGTAGACGGTGGCTTTGAACCGGCTATCTTGCTACTTATCTATACTAGTTTTGCTCCCCCCTTACATAATATCAAATTTATATTTAAAAGGCTGTCTTTTATCCTCCTGTCACTGTCCAGGCTGTGTCTGCTAATTCTCTTGCACGCCCATGCCCCCTTTTAAAACTCATGACACAAAAAAAAAATAGTTTTAAAAATAGGGTAAGCAGGACAGAATAGCAACACCAGCAGGGAACCATGACAGGTCAGATCTTGCATAAGACAATCAGCACAACATGTCATTCAGTTTCGACTACTGTAGTTCTGTTGCAGTACTTGCTTCACTCGACCATCAACCTTATATTTTAGTGCTTAATCGACTTTTGGCAAATGCTGTCATCTAGTCCTGCATCGACACACCTGTCCCTCCATTTTGACCTCACCGACTATGAACTGTAAGAACCTGAGACGTCGATGGTAGACGCGTGGTTGCTCAGCAGGTCCTTATTTAGTTAACATAGCGGATCTCGCCTTATGGGCAAACAAGTACCAGCAATACACCTGTCCATCCATTTTGACCTCGCCGCCTCTGAACTGTAAGGAACCTGGGAACGTCTATGATAGACGCGTACTCTTTCGACAGGTCCTTATTGCATTCATATTACGGGTCTTGCCTTATGGGAAACAAGGTTTAAGCGGTTTGGTCCGATGACCTACTCTTTTAGGGACTGTTTTCTTGTAACTTAGACTAGCGCCAACTCTTCGATCTCACCAAATACAAGTCGTATTATGTCGAGTTAGAAGCAAATAATGACTCAATATGTGCCTTCTGTACAATGATACAGCATCCCATACCTGTATTAACACATAACATGGCAATTTTAATTTCATCTACGACAACGTTACACGGCGTCGTACTTGTACACACAATGACCTTGTATAGAACCAATGTCATCCATCAAATGACCCAATTCATTTCCTGCCTCAATGGTTGTCCTAACCAACCACCAGTCCCATCACTCTAGTGACTCTCTGAATCATTGACCCTGTCAATCCTTGCCCAAGGTCAATCAAGTGATCCGAATCAATCAGATGATCCGAATCAATCAAATGCCTCGAACTCTTGAAATGAAACCAATCATTTCCTCCCTCGATGGTTGCCCTAGCTAACCACTGGTCCCGTCACTTCCAGTGACTCTCCGAGTCATTGACCCCGTCAATCCTCGCCCATGATCAATCCAATGATCCTATTATTACGCCTACTGTGGCACCCGAGCGGCGATGCCCACACCAGTGGTGTGCACATCGTCGTGAGCCCACGCACGTCTGCAGCCTGTCCGGCACCGCATACCACCGATTGGATGCTCAGAAGCGGATTATGGATCCGAGATCCACTCGTGATAACCTGCGCACCGCGATCAGTGCCTGCACCTCATTGGATTTACTTAAAAACCACATCCTTGGCTTAACACAAAAAAAACACATTCTGACTGGTGCTCGGATCACGTCCCTGCCGCACACTAACCTATGAGTATATGTAAATGGAGGGAGGCAGTGAGCACACAGCGTGTCACCGTACCGTCCGCCCTACCCTAAGTCGTCTTCCTCTCATCTTTCCTATCGGACACGTGAACTCGTTCCTCCTACATATGCGTCGTCTTTCACTCGCATTTCTACCATCGCACACACGGACTCGTCCCTGCCGGACAGCATCGTCCGGTTCGATTCCATGAGCAGCCCGAGGCGCGAACTCGTCTATGGCTCAGTCAGCGCCGATGGGTCAGGTGGCCGCTAAGACCTTCCCATGGCTATATCCTCGCCAGTTTCATGCAAGCAGGAATCAGAGAGGCACATAATGTTTAATTAATCCTCTCCCCCTTACTTTGTTACTGCGGGTTATTTGCAAGCAGGAATCTGAGGAAAGACCAATTGCTATAATTAGCTTCCCCCCCCTATACTTGTATTCTAACTAGCAGGGATCCGAGAGGCACCTAATGTCTAATTAAATCCTCCCCCCCTTACTTGTTCATTGTGGGTTGGGCGGGGAGCCTAATTTTCCCGTTATTCCCAATTTCCCTGAGCACTACCAGGATCCCGAGTCAGCTACCCGTCGCCAGACCGAAAGGCTTGGGAAGGGCTAGGAGTAGGTGACTAGAAATCCTTGATGGCAAGCCCCAGCGGTTCCGAGCGACTCTCACTCCTGTCAATTACACCTCGGTCAATTCCGACCGGTTACTTTTAGCGAATGAGGTCATTACTTTGTCTTAAATTTTCTACAACGTCCCTGCTCATCCCCCCAATTTGGTTTTTGACACGCGGGAAGTGCATACAATATGTGGAATAACACCACCCCTAGTAGACAGCTCGGAAACATTTTACATCCTACGCAAACTACACAACGTCCCTGCTCCTCCCCAATGTTTTATGGTTCAGACGCACCAGAGTGCATACACCTGCGCAATACACACAAACCCTTACCAAAAACAGCTTGGAAACAGCCTGTCAACGACCAACCACGTTATACAGCGTCCCTGCTCCTCCCCAACCTTTATGGTTCAGACGCACCGACACTGTACACACATGTTGGCAACCCTCCTACACCCTATATGGCAGCGCGGCCAGCTCCAACATCGAGCCCTGCGCCTTATACCGCACGATGGTGTCTCTATGGACTGGTAACGGGGAGGGAGGGGGCAGGGCTTTGGATTCACAGACCACCACCTCCCTACACACCGGTACCATCCTTTCTCTCTTCCTTTGGCGTCTGCATCTGGTACAACGAGCTTGGCATCTGTAATAACAATACATCATACCACATAACACGATAATACCGGCGACTGCCAACAAACAATACCACAAAATACTGAAATGTTCAATACGGACGTAATCGTCCGGCACCTGTACTAGACCGTTCATTGACATCAGGGGAACCTGCAGCTCCGGCAGCCGCTCGAGCTGCTCCTTCATTACCCGGTGGAGAACAGCAGGGCATGAGACATTCAAGGCTGGGAGCTCCAGCCTTGGTGGCATCCGTTGTATGTTCACGGTCTCATGTTTCACAGTCAATGTTCGCAGAAGCCAACCTCTGCCCTCCACCAAACATGCCTCCGGCACCTGCAGCACTGTTGGGCCGGTGATCCTCTTGCTGACCTGAGGTTTTCCGGCACAACGAATTGTCACATCGATCCGAGGTTCATGGGGTGCAATGCTCACACCACCCATGCCCTCCACAGGTGCCGCAACGGTGGCAGACACAGTCTTTTGGATCTTCGTGATCCGCAGCTTGCAGTCTCCCGGCTCCGTCCCCGTCACGAGCGCCGCTTCACAGGTCTGGTAGGTCATTTCCATGGCAGGATAGCACACCGTGGGCAAGCTGCCCATGCAAGCTTCAGGATAGAAGCTTGCCTTTCTTCTTGTGTTTACCGCTACCACAGATTTTCCCACCACGGTCCTTGAATGTTCATTGTCTAGTGGCACCGGCAGATACGTCAAGTGGTATGCCACATACGTCTCCTGACTCACCATCTGTAGTCCCAGGCGGAAGGCGATCGACGCGTCCGGACCCCACACCGGTTCTACCCTTGCGTGTTGGTAGTACCAATGCAGATCGAGACCGCGAAAGCCCGCATTCTTTGCCGCCTCTATTACAAGTGCCAGCTGCGCCGGCATCAGTAATACCTCCGTCAACATGCCGCGCTCCAGCTGCATCACCATCCGATGGTGCAATGCTCGCTTTGATACGTAGTCGTCCACCACACTTTCCAACTCCTCCACTGCCAGCCTCACTCGCTGCAGCAGCGCTAAGTCATTGGAGACTGCCGTCATCTCCTCGGCTTCGTCCTGTGCTAAGGCTATCATTGATTCCACTACAGAAACATGCTCCGCTAATTGCAGCTGAATATTTCGTGTTCTATTCATAATGGAAAGCATGTGCTCTTGGTTATGCTTCAGGGCTTTCGTCTGCAAACTGTGGGTGGTAATAGCCTGCTGCACTTTGTTTAGTTGTGCCTGGCTTACCGTACCAAACAGCCATGATGCCGCCACCCCTACTGCATTAACCAGTCCCCTCTTAGGCCGTTTAGTAGACACCTGCGGAACCTCCGCAGGCTCTTGCCCTAACCTGGCCTGCAGGACACTGAGTTTCATTTCCCAATGATGAATATTAACATACCACTTGTTCATAGTCAATTTGTCCACATGGTCCTGCACTTGTGAGACCCAGTGCTCCACTGGTGGTCGGTTTGGGGGTGTGATCAGTACCACCACCTGCCACACAGCAGACACTGTCCTCACTTCTCCTTGGCCCCTAACTAGGACGCCATCTTTCTTAAAGAGGTCGGTGCTGCTGCACAGAGGCAGGCAGCACCAGATGATGCCTATGTGCCAGTACAATGACCACATGGTAGAAATCGACTTGAATATAACTTCGTAGTTTCTGGATGATATCCCTCGAGGAGATCGTGTCCCGCAACACTATGTGACAGTGAGGCCGGACAGATCCTGATATCAGTCCTAACTGTTATATTCGACAAACACTTATGTGGTATCCTTTTTGAAAATCCAAACTGCTGCAATCGGCCGGACAACTCCTGAATGCAAACCAATTGCACCCCGGAGGTTCCCGAAGCAATAAAACTCAATTTCCGTCTAAAAACAAGCCTTAGCTCCCAGGACGAGCACTCAATGAATCTTCAACTTATCGTACTTTTTGATTGCTTGGTGGTATTTCCTATCACACCGCTCACTGCTTTGTTCAGTTCAAGTCCTGCGGCACCCTCCGAAGTGTACGGTCCTGTGCACTAGCGGACACTCTCCAGCTTCCCGAACAACGTCTGGATGACCCTTCACAAAATCAATGATATTTGTTCGCACTAATCGGTCGCGGTCGGCGCTGTGCGCTGCTACTGCACTGCGTCGTCTTCAAGCATGCAGGTTCCAGTGCACTAGAGGACAAGTCGTAGCCTCCCGAACCTTATCGTCACTGAATGTTTTTGTCACAAAAAATAATTTCGGGCGATTCTTGGTGCTTTCCCCCGCGCGGACACTTCGTGGCCTATATCAAGTCCTTTTAGCTGTGATGTGTACACGCACTACCACACATGGAGGTCAGTCACTTAACCTCCCGAACACATACAGTCTACTATTTCCTCCTGGAACCTCCACAGAAAGCCTCCACACAAGCAATGCAGGCGCGTTTGGCTAACTGTTGTTCCTGTGGGTCCGGGGTGGCTTCCCTCAGCCGAGTCTTTTCTCGGGTGTGAGGACGCAACACTCGGATGTTGTAGCTCTCAGGGCTTGCTGGAGGTGGTGGGGGGTGTTCGACCGCACCAGTGACTGTCCATCGATATCCCAACTCACGCGTCGCGTCAGGTGAGGTATTCAGCTGGGTCGTGTGAGGCGAAGTGTTCCGCCGGGTCGTGTGAGGCGAAGTGTTCAGCCGGGTCATGTGAGGTGAAGTGTTCAGCTGGGTCGTGTGTGTGGCGGGTGGGTTGTGGCTGGTTGCCTCGGTTGCGTCCCGCCTGGTTACCATAGGTTCGGGCCCGTCCTGCCTCACCACCTGCCTGGGTTGCTGGGGGACAAAAACAGGGCGAGACACACAAATACCGCTAGGTGCATTAGTCACTCCTTGATTGCATTCCACATTTACACCTCTAATCCCTTTCACCCCTTTGTCACTTGCACTATTGTTTCCATTGTGTCCTGTGTTCTCTGGCCTCCCATGCTCCCCTTGTAGCTGTGACTTGTTGCTGCGTGTCACCATTGTATGTGTGCTTAACCACCCAGCCTTTCTATTTCTTTGCCCATGGGTTAATCTAGAAGTGATTAAATCCCCTTTTCTTTCTCTATCAGCCAATTTCACCTGATCTCCCTTTACCACTCTTTTTCTATTTTCTGGGCCCCCCACAGTATCAGCCCTGCTAATTTCTCTGGCTGTATTATTTGGATGTCTACCCAACTGCAAATAAGCTGGTGAAATATAGTAGACTACCCCTGCCATACTAGCACATGTATCTTCTGTACCCAACCACCTGTGCTCCTCACCATTCAGGATAATACTCCTATCCGTGTAGGACAGCACGGCATCGCACTGCTGCATGACATCCGTCCCTATCAGGATATCATGCTCCAATTCTCCTACTACACAAAACTCACACTCAGCTCCCCCCAGGGTGACCTTCCCCACTCCCCTTGTAGGAATCAAATGTCCTGAAAGTGATCGAAGCTTCAACCCTTGCCTGAGCTTACCTCTGGCATATCCTCTCAATTTGAGAGCATCGTATACCTTACTTTTGATCATACTTTTACTGGCACCAGTATCGATTAGACCTGAATATGAAATTCCGCCAAATTTCATCTTGATACATGGTCTTCGATCTGCTGCCTTGCCTAGTTTTTCAACTGCACTGGACCTGATCTCGCTAGTACGGTCAACCATACCTGCCTGCACCCTCTCCTCCTGGGTAGCCACATAATCACTGTGATAGTTATGTGTACAATGACTACACCTGACCGTATCTCTCCGTGGGCCCGAGTGAGACTGTCGAGGGGCACGCCCCATTACTTGACGTGGCGCCCTCCTTCTCTCACCCCCATTTGTATTACTCTGGGTGGGCAGTGCTGGTGCAGTCTGCACCACTACCGTTGATGGTGGGGCTGGTGCTACAGCCACTTGGGCAGCCTGTACTGGCCGCTCCGTGCGCTCTACCAGCATTTTTCGGAGGCTTTTGATCTCCCCCTGGAGTGTTTTCAATGCCTCCCTATTTGTACCAGCCCCACTTGACTCCCTTTTTGTGTGCCCCTCAATGGCCCCTATCTCCATGGGCTCCTCCATCCTATGAGCCCCAGTCAGCCTGCCCCCTGGTTCTGCCAGGCCTTCTTCGTTTTCCCTGGCTACAGACATGGCCGCCTCTAGGCTAACTGCCCTGGCCAGGCGTACATTCAGCCTGACCACTGGCTCAATCAAAGAGTCCTCAAACTTTTTAATTACCATGCCATGTACTGCGCCCAGCTTCCTTAGTCCTTTCTCTGGCCAAGCCCTCTGTACCGCCGTACTGTATCGCATACAGTACGCCGACATCAGCTCCCCTTTCTCTTGCTTTAGTGAGAACACTATATCAATTAGGGCAGTGGCTTCCCTGGCTGTTAAGAACAGCCCAACCAGGCGTTCCCGGACCTCCTCCCATGAGCTGTTAGCATCATCTTCATATACTGAATATATGACCTCATGGAGGTTGCCGCTAGAGTGACTGAGTGCAAATTTCACAACATCCACTGCTCTGGCCCCAGATACTCTACCTGCCCGGCCAACCTGCTCTACCCAGCTCCTCAACACACCCAGATCTGAACCATCCACAGTAGCTATCTGTCTTCCCTGGTCCTTAAGATCCCGCACAGCCCTCTCCTCTAACTTCATTCGATCTCTCCCTAGTGCCAGGCGCTCCTCTCTTACTGCTCGTTCCTCCGCAATCCTGGCCTGCTCCTGGCTAGGTCCAGCCCCATGCTCCCTGGTTTCCCTGAGCAGTCTGGCCTGGGCTTCCAACTGTCCAGCTGCATATTTGGTTAGATATTCTAGCCGATCCGCATCTGTGGGTATCTCCCCTGCAGCTACCCCAGCCGTGAACCAGTCGGTAAACCCCCTATTTAATTCTGCTGCTGCCATTGTGATAGCTGTACTGTTATCCGGCACAATGCCCCTTCTTCTATCTAAGACAATGGCCCGGGCAGCTCTAGACCTATCCAGTTTATTACTTTTATTCACTAAAAGTTACTTTAAGCTAAAGTAAAATATATTACCATGACAAACCTCCTATGGTCACTTCTCGTACATCTGCAACCAACAAGTTTTAATACAACAACTTACTGGATGATATAAATTGGATATTTTAATTAGCATCCATATAAGCATCTAAACCAAATTTGGTGCAGATATGACTATATTCTTCAACAGTCACAGAATGGTCAATTTTTATAGTTAACTTGCCCTAAATTTAGTCCTAATGTACCAAAATGTCTTGAATAGGGTCAGCTTTCTCCATACACTCAACCTGTGTGGGCATATGTTCCTATCTGTCAACAATAATTAAATATTGCCACAACGGTACAATTCCAACTATGTGTGCATATATTCATAGAAATCCTATCTATCTGTCAACATATATCACCAACACAATATGTACCGACGTACATCAATGTCAAATCTTCATTAACTTGTTGATATATTTCCCATAAAATATAACTCGATGTATATTAATGTCCACTAACTTCAATTAACCTGTCGACATACTTCAACAAAGTATAAATCGACGTGCATTAATGTCTACCAACTTCAATCAACCTGTCGACATAATTCAACAAAGTATAAATCGACGTATATTAATGTCCACTAACTTCAATTAACCTGTCGACATACTTCAACAAAGTATAAATCGACGCGCATTAATGTCTACCAACTTCAATCAACCTGTCGACATAATTCAACAAAGTATAAATCGACGTATATTAATGTCCACTAACTTCAATCAACCTGTCGACATAGTTCAACAAAGTATAAATCGATGTACCGCCGTCGATATATATCAAATAAATATAAATCGATGTACCGGCGCACAACTCTGTCGATATATCTCAAATAAAATATAAATCGACGTACCGGTGCACAACTCCAACTGTGTGTGCATATATTCATATAAATATACATCTACCATACCGGTGTACAACTAACTCCCTTCTCAGTTTACACTCCCCTACACACAGTCAGGGTGGGTCGCCTTTCTAATGGGACAGCCCCCACTACGTTAAAGCTGCACTGTTCATTTGAAACACAATATTTCTCAAAACCAAACCAACCATCTAGATTTGATTCCACATATTTAACTCAGATGCCAGTGCACTTATTAAACATTTGTTGTCACATATAAGGGGATACTGTTGAGTAGATTACTAGACCTTGTTACTGACAAGTCTATGGTGATAGAGTTTTGGCAAGCATGCCAAAATTAATTTAGCATGTTTCCATCTCAACATCCCACAGTTGGCAATTCAACAAGGTTACCCCAAGCCAAGGCAGGTATATTACAATGAACAACCTACTAAGTTTTTATCTCTGAAATTGAGAGAACTCCAAACCCTTGGACTATGCCCCTTTAACTTCCCCAGTCAGTAACACTGTTGGCTGGATACAAAGGGTGGGTTGCATAACTGTTGCTTGTAGCTCCCAGGCTAAATTCAAACACCCACTTCAAAACACAATTACCTTGTCGGTGTGTCTAAACACGGTTGGTGCATGGCTTTATGTGTGCAGCCCTTGCTTACTTTACAACCACTATGCCTGCTAAAAATAGCCTAATTCTGTTAAGCCTTTGTCACACTTTCTATTGATCCCTCCTGCAGCTGGTTTATCCTGCTACCATAGACTAATTCCTTTAAGCCTTTTCCACACTTTCTATTGATCCCTTCTGCAGTTGGTTTATCCTGCTAAAATTAGACTAGCAAAAGGAGTGCGATTACTAATATTCTATTAGCTACTGCCCCCTCGCCACTCCTACTGACTAGCTACACTTTTGGACCAATTTCCATTAACTGCCATTATTTTCCCTTAAATACGTTGCTTTTACCATTAATTACGTTACTTTACCAATAAAATACGTTAATTTACCATTTCATATGTTATTTTACCA
Organism: Branchipolynoe longqiensis; assembly: GCA_030323885.1. Lineage (NCBI taxonomy): Eukaryota > Metazoa > Annelida > Polychaeta > Phyllodocida > Polynoidae > Branchipolynoe > Branchipolynoe longqiensis. The sequence goes on along the minus strand of JASIRB010002481.1, from coordinate 10,253 downwards.
ATAAAATACGTTAAGTTACCATTACATACTTTAATTTACGTTATTTTAACATTAAATACGTTAATTTAATGCGAAATACGTTATTTTACCGAGAAATACGTTATTTTAACGCGAAATACGGTATTTTAACGCAAAATACGGTATTCTAACGCAAACTACGTTACTTTAACGTGAATCGGACAAGAACTGACTGAGCGCCGATTTTAATAACATATAAATTTCGAATAGCCTCGTACACTGGTGTGGTTCTGGCGGCGACACGCGCACACTCCCAACTTCAACTATATATAAATTTATATTATTCTTTAACCCGAACCGTCGGCGCCGCGCACCACTACTACGGCCTTCCCGAATTTCAAACATATATCGGGGCAGAACCGGACGAAAAACGGACTCCACCCAATTTAATAATACAAATATTAAAACATACTTTTATCAGTCTCCTACAGAACGCACTAGCCTCACACAGAACGTACTAGCCTCACACAGAACGTACTAGCCTCACACAGAACGTACTAGCAACCTAAGCTTTCTTATTTTTCTTCTCCCTTAATTTCTCATTATACATACATACACATCACACATATATCGACACACATTCTTTTTTGTTTTATGTATTGTGTGTGTGCTGGCAGTGAGCATGCCGTGTGGTTGTGATGATCCTTGTCTCCATGTGTGTGCCTTTGTTACATACATACATGTATCCACAACATATATATCAACCTTCACACATTCCCCTTCACACACATCTCGACACACATGCATCAATTTCATTACAAATAGCGGTACACAGTGTCTCACCCCCATCTCGACGCCCCAGCGTCCCAACACAAGTGGTAACAGCACAAAACTGGACCCTACCTGACCATCGATGATGTGTGTCGTCATCACGGGTGTTCTCGTCGTCATCACAGAGTTCTTCTGTCGTCTGTCTGAGTTTCAGACACTTCGTTGTGGTCACCACTGTGATATTACTGGATGCCCGGCCACGTTTGGGACACCAGATAATATGACAAAACTCTCCCCGTCATTATCTCTTATCTGTCAACTCATTTAACCAATATGAAGGAAGAATGAAGACAAGTCACTCAGATAAACAGTGGGGAAGTTGTGCTTTATTAACACCGACTTCTGTCCACCTACCAGTGACCTACCATCCACTCCCCTTACCTTCTAGCCACACAAGATATCATTACCTCTTTAGCCTGTATAGAAAGCAGTGTACACAGCCCATGGGACAGGAGTCCTATGGCTGTGTTACACTCAATTGGAATATATGAATTTAGCCAGCATCAGACAGAGTGTCTGGGGTTCCTGCTCAAGAGTAGGTGTGTCTCACTCAAGAGCCAGGAGTAGAGTGATCTCTCTCCAGGGGGTCTGAAGCAGAGTCTAGAATTAAGATCTTGGTTTGAGGCTAGTGTGGTCAGAGGGCCAATGGGATGCAGGTGACTGGGCAGTCCCCAGCCAGCCAATCAGGCACCTCCACAGTCAGGGTGGGTGGCACCCTCCCCCAGTAGGGGTAGCTGTCACTCAACCCAGCTGCAGGTGGTGCCCTGTGTGTATATGCAAATTAGGCTGGTGGACCAGCCCAGTGGTCAAGGCAGGGGGGGGCAGGTAGTTATACAGTTACAATAGATCTCTGTTAAAATGGTCTTTTCTCCAATTGCACTCTTTATGGATGCATAGAGACATATTTCAACAATCATGTACTGCCTCTTATATAGGAACATCTCTTCATTAATCTCAGGCATAATATATGAACATATATTTCACACAGCTTATATCATGTCATAATGGGAGTGGGATATTATTACTTTTAGTTTATATAACATCGTCCCCACTCCGTCGCCCAAGACTAATAATGCTCTCTGCCAATATATAATTCTTAACCGAAAATCCGTATATTTTTACAATGGTATGAGAGCAACTGGCCTTTGATGATGCTGCAAGTTATCCACAGGGGGGTAAATCCGAATTGGCAGAGGTGGGGGCATGGGGAATCGAACCACCGACCTTCAGATTAGGAGTCTGATTTTGACAAAAGTCAGACACTCTAACCACTCCGCCACAGAGAACAAACACCACGTCCTCGGGTTGCATAATCGAACACAGGATTTTGAGTATTTTTGATTGCATAGTTTTGTTATGTTTCCATTTCATTAATCTGATTTTTTTTTTAAACACGCTAAAAACAGACATAGGACTTGTACTGCTACAAGACGGTACCAACACAAATGTGACGTCATCGCTCCTAGCCAACCCCACCCAATACGGGGGTTACTGGGGTCGGGACTTTTTGCACACGGCACTTGTATCTGTCGACTCCACTCGTGGTGTTCGATTTGAAATTCTAGCAACTCGGGTGACCCGAGTCTCCCGGGTCGTGTTAATCGAATACGGCCCCTGGGAGGAGTGCATGTTGGGTAGTCTGGCCACGTGGTAGTTATTCGGTCTGTGCACCTCGGGACTGTTAGTTTTTCTATTAGTGTGCCCCTCCTAATATGACCTTAAATGTTGATAGGACGTAAAACAACAACAAACAAACAAACAAACAACATCTATTAGTGTGCGTTGCTAGCCCTCTGAACAGGGCGCATTGGCATAATATGTGGAGCGGGGGGATGGCGTACGGAAGGTCGGGAGTTCGGTTTCCGGTCGAATCAAACAAATGACTTATAAAAGTGATACTTACCCCTTCCTAGTCTGGCGCTCAGCATTAATAGGATAATGCAAGGACTGGTTAGCTGAGTGTCAGGATAATGTGACTGAGTGGGATATCAGGTCATGGTGCTGATGGCCTTATTTCCCAGTGGGGCAGCACTATAAATTCGCCATGAGTGTGCCCTGTGACGAGTCAGTAGTACCCGTCCTGATATGACCTTAGATGTTGCCAGGATGTAAAACTCCAACAACCCAGCTAGCTAGCACCGTGTCACTCCCAGAAAACGGGTCAGCGCATTACTAATCAGCCGCCCTTCTCCCGCCAGCTACCAGGGCGCGTCGAACTAAAAATTCACAGTTCACAACAAACAAACAAACATTTATTCTTATAATGTATATGGACCCACTATGTAACTGTTGTAATGCTGAGTCTGAAATAAATTGTCGAATTGAATGATAAAATCGAATTGAAATTCAGTTCACATTTTCGCTGAATCGCAAATAAAAGGGAAATACTCGTATTATCGAATAAGGCCGAATATCTGCTAGATTCAGTAAACGTTAACAAGTAGTGATTCACGATTCAGTGTCGTGTCTGGGCACCTTTTTGTGGATATTGTAGGATTTTGGGAACCTCGGTAAAGTTATTATGTAATTCATGTGTGACTGAGATATATGTTTACAGGATTCTCGAGAGCCAATCTAACCAGACGTGATGGCCCAAATGAGTTGAGCCTCCATCTCCCGGTTTAGTAGATCGTGGGATTCGAACCCACGGGTTGGAATCCTGGTCGAGACAGACCAATGACTTAAAAGTTTATACTTGTCGCTTCCTAGTCAGGAGCTCGGCATTATTAGGATATGGCAAGGACTGGTTTGTTGAGTGTCAGGATAATGTGACTGAGTGGGATATCAGGTCATGGTGCTGGCACCAGTGGCAACCTGGTCTCCCAGTGGGGAAGTCACCATAAGTGCAGACTGTCACAAGTCGGTACCCATCCTGATATGACCACAGATGTTGCCAGGATGTAAAACTCCAAATCTGGATGAGTGTCTTGCTTTAGAAAATTTGATCCTTCAATCGGACTGTGTAACTTATAAGATGGCGGATTCAATTTAAGTATGCTTATTTGCCAAATTCAAGATCAAAATTGTGGCGATTAGATTCGGATGAGTTAGTAAAAGGGGCTCTGTGGTTTGTTAGTGTGTTGACACTGGCATCCGTGCACATTCAGAACCAACACCCTGGTCGATCTAATCTGAATGACTCCTCTGGGACTGACCTGGGTGTGGCACCTAGGAGAGTGAGAGCAAGTGTGGCAGATTGGGTGGGAGGGTTGTGAATGCAGCATCGGTAGCTCATCGTAGCCTTAAGCTAATGGGGCTGTCACACTACGACGTTTCGGGCCAACGCGCATCGACGTGTTGCGTTTTTGGTCGAAACGTCAGTACATGTTGGGCCACGTTACCGGTGCATTACGCATGCGTCGGTACACGTTGGTACACGTCGGTACACATTGAGTGATAGCAACATGTGTACCGACACGTCGGCAGCCGTTGGAGCGCGTCGGGTCACACCGATCGTTTTGTGCATGCACAAAACTGTTGGCGCGCAGCGACGCGCTCAAACCCGTTGGAGGGTGCATTACAGACGCGTTACCAACATGTCGATACACGTTGCCGGCGTGCCGGCGGAACGCTGGCAGAACGCTGATCAACATCGCTTAACGTTGGCCTTTTTTTCACCAAAATGCGACCGTTCCGTCGCTGTGTCGGCAACGTCCCATCGACGGGTAGTGGACGCGCCATTGACATTGCTCCTGCATTTCTCGGTGCATTGGACGTGTTGGCGGCACGCCTGGACGCGTTGGCGGTGGGTGTGGATGCGCTGCCGGCATGTCCTGACGTGTTGGTGGCGGGTATGTACGCGTTGACACGCTACTAACACGACACCATCGCGCCATCCCAATGCCGTCAATGCGCCGACAACGCGCCGACAACACACCGATAACACGCTGATAACACACTGATAACACACTGGGAACCCGCTGGCGGGACGTTGACATGTTGTTCCGCCGCACGTCGAAACCCGTTGGCCGTGCACCAAAAACACGCCACTAACATGCTGCAACCCGTCAAACTTTCTCCCACAACACCGAAAAGTTGGACATGTCTCGAGCCCTAGCAAATATCTTGCGCGTTGGCGGGACGCCGGGGGAAACGTTGTAGTGTGACAGCACCATAAGATTCCTTATACGCGGTCTTATGTCGTATATGCAGCGTAGATATATGCCAACCCCCAACATTTGTTGGGGTTTTTCCTCCAAATTTGTGAAGGAACAGTATTGGTTTCTATGGCAAAGGCAGCAGCATTCGCATTCGCATGCCGGACCGATGGCTACAGGGACCGATTCAGTTGCCACATTCGCATTCGCATTCGCATTCGCATTCGCATTCGCATTCACATTCGGAGGTATGGAAGCACCCCTATTCACTTAGATGCTTTTCGAATTTTTGCCGCATTCGCATGCCGCATACTGTTGTTTGTTTTGTTTGTTGTTGTTTTACGTCCTGGCAACATATAAGATCATATGTGGACGGGCACTGACTTGTGACAGTGGATACAGTCACATTATCCTGACACTGAACCAACCCATCCTTGCCCTATCGTATTAATGCTGAGCGCCTCGCTAGGAAGCGACAAGTATACATTTTTAAGTCATTGGTTTAACTCGACCAGGGTTCGGACACATGGGTTCAAATCCCAGGATCTACCAAAATGGGAGATGGACGCTCAACTCATTCGGTCATCCCGGTTAGTCGTGGCAACTAGGAGAGACAGCAAGTGTGGGAGTGTGTATGTGGCGAGGTGGGGTGGGGTTTGGTGGGGAGTTGAATTTTTATATACATAAACCCCCGCCAGACAGCTAACCTAAAAGTACCACGTTAAAGCCATTGATATCAACATGATTGTGTCCCCCTCACCGCACGCGGTGGGCCAATCGGTAGAGCGCAGGCCTTCTGTGCGGAAGGTTGGGCGTTCAATTCCTATTCAAGTCAAATCAATGGCTTACACAATTGATACATGTCGTTTCCTAGCCTGGTGCTCGGCATTAATAGGATAGGACAAGAACTGTTTGGCTCAGTGTCAGGATAATATGACTAAGTGGGATATCAGGTCCTGCTATGACCTTAGATGTTGCCAGAACTTAAAACTCCACTAACCAACATGTGTACCATATATACACGCACACTCCATAAGCTGGGTGATGAATACAACATTGGCCTATTTGAGTGTGTCTACATGTATATGAGTTTGTCTACACGTATACAGGATTCACATTTCCGTATTTAGAACAAGGCGCCATCTACCGTATCTAAATCACGTTAACATGGACCTCCGGGTTCCCAATAAAGAAGGGATTCACGTTGGAAACCGGAAGTGCAGGTCGGATCCAAACCAGACGGAAGTCGGGACATCTGGATCCGGTTGCGAGGGGGAGGGGGTGATGTGTGTGGGGCTGGGGTGTGGTGTAGAGTGGGGTGGTATTGGATCGGTGAGGGTGGGCAAGGGGTGGTTAGTGTTCTAGATCTAAACAGTCTGAGCTCGGCGTACACTACCCGTCAAAGGTGCATAGTCCGATGAAGCATCAAATTGCCAAAACCTAAATAATTATCCAGATTTGATTCCATGTATCTGAGTTAGATGCTGGTGCACTTATTAAACATTTGTCACCACATAGAAGGGAACACTGAGTCAATTTGATACAAGTTGTTACTGCAGAAGCCTATGGCGTTAGGGTTTTAAGGCCCTGTCACATTACGGCGCATGGTGGGAGCGTATTGAAACCCTACGTCGAAAATGGGGAAAAACTGCATGGGACGACGTATCGTGAACTTTGGTGATCTCTCGGGTGTTTTTGAGCATATGTGTAACCTATGAGGAGCATACGAGGAGCGTATGAGAGTGTACTGTGACATTTTTTGACTGGTTTGATTGGCATGTGGAGCATATGAGGAGCATATGAGGAGCGTATGAGGAGCATATGAGGAGTGTATGAGGAGCATATGCGAAGCATATGCGAAGCGTATGCGAGACCTATGTTATCTCTCCTCGGTCCGCCACCTGGCGGCTCCTAGGTATATAGTGCGTCTCCTTTATATACCGAGACCATAGGTCGGGCATACGCCGCCATACGCTTCTCATACGCTTTGCATACGCTATGAATACGCTCCCATATGCAACTCGTAGGTTCTGCGTACGCTTCATACGCCAGAGATACGCCCGTGATGCAAGTTGAGCATATGAGTAGCATACGCCAGCATACCCCTAGCATACGCCGGTGTACCCCTAGCGTACGGCGAGCGTATGCCGGCGTATGAGTAGTGTATGAGTAGCGTATGAACCATACGCTCCCGTAGGTCGAGATTTTTTTAGCATGCACAAAAAGATTTGGATGGACGGATGTGAGAAAGCGTATGGTGGCATACGACGGTGTATGCCGGCATATGCCGGCACATGATGGCATATGTGTAGCGTATGTGTAGTGTATGGCGGCATATGGCGGCGTATGCTGACGTATATGACGTAACGCGCCTACGCCGCCGTACGCTCCCGCAAAAAACCCTAATGTGACAGCCCCTTTATCATGCTTGCCAAAACTAATTTGACATGTTTACACTTCAAATATCTAAAATGTTAGGCATTTAAAATCAAAGTTCCTTCAACCTAAAGTAAGGTAGATTATATTAAACAATCAAATATACTTATCTCAGAAAAGGGCAGAAACTCTAAATCGTCGGACTATGCAACTTTAGTAGACTAACAGAGTGAACGTAGATGTCGTGGTCTTTTTATGGCTGGCGCACACCTCCCGTTTATGACCTAAAACTGCCCGTTTCATGCATAAAACTGGGTTTTAGTCGTTAGGTGTGCAACCCCCGCGCACACCAGAGCCTTGCGATTCATGACTTAAAACTCAGTTTTAGGGCTTAAAACTGGAATCTTATAAGATTCAAAAAATGAATCGGCCAGTTTTAAGTCGTAAATGGGTCACGAGTCGCAGTTAGTTTTAGCGTGCGAATCATTAACGGGAGGTGTGCGCCAGCTCTTAGCAAAACAGCATTTGGACAAGTTGTGCTGTCTATCTCATGGCTATGATATTCAGTGACAAAGCTAGTGTATATCAGTCATTTATATTTCCGCACAGGACAGCTGTAATAAGGTTAATATGAAATGTTTCCTAATATCCAATCATCTGTTTTTAAATCGACTAAATAAATGTTCAGCAATGGTTGGTTGGTTGTTGGAGTTGTACGTTCTGGCAATATCTATGGTTATATCAGGATGGCTATTGACTTTTGACAGTGCACATTCATGGCGACTTTATAGTGCTGTCCCACTGGGAGACCAGGCTGCCAGAACCATGACCTGATATCCCACTCAGTCACATTATCCTGACACTGAGCCAACCAGTCCACACCCTATCATAATAATGCCTAGCACCTGGCTATCAAGTAACAAGTATCAGCTTTTAAATCATCGGTTTGACTGGACCAGGGTTCGAACCTGTGGGTTTGAATGTTCAGCAATGTGAATGAACGGTTGCGCCTCTCTCGCCTGAAAATAACACATTTAAAAGAAACCCCGCAGACGAACACTGGAACAGTCTAAGATTGCTGAAGGGCAGTTACTTTACCTGCGTTCCCATGGCAACCTGCGTAGTCTCCTGGCTCCCAGCCCACTAGGACAGCCGGTGAGGCCGCATTACAAAGGAATCCAGCGATCAAGTTTATCCAAATGGATCTATTTGTGTCATGCTCTGTGATTGTGAACCCCATGATCACATGTGTGAATCAATCTGCTTTTAGTGCAATTGGTATTTGTGTTGATTGTGTTATTTGTATGATTTTTAGTGTTTGTAATATTTGTGCTATTTGAAGTAATTGTGGCATTTGTGATATTTGAGGTAGTTGAGGTATTTGTGGTACCGTACCGTAGTATTATAAGTATTTGTGCTATTTCACTTCAGTATTTGTGATATTTGAAGTATTTGTGGTATTTATGGTACTTGAGGTGTTTGTAGTATTTGTGGTATGTGTGGTATTTGAGCTATTTGATGTGTATCTGGTATTTGTGGTATTGTAGTATTTGAGGTATTTGTGGTATTTGTGTTATTGGTGGTATCTGTTATTTGTGTCATTTGAGGCATTTGGGGCATTTGGGGCATTTGGGGCATTTGGGGCATTTGGGGCATTTGGGCTATTTGGGGCATTTGGGCCATTTGGGGCATTTGAAGTATTTGAAGTATTTGAGGATTTGAGGTATTTGAGATATTTGAGGTATTTGAGGTATTTGGAGGTATTTTAGGTATTGGAGATATTTGAGGTATTTGTGGTATTGATGTTATTGGTGCTCTTTGTTGTAGATGTGAAATTAGCAGCTCAGTGGTTTGGTTAAAGTTGCCTAGTCCGATGAAAACATCAAATTTTCAAAATCAATACAATTATCTAGATTAGATTCTACATACGCAACCTAGATACTGGTGCACTTATTAAACATTTGTTGCTGCATAGAAGGGTGTAATGCGCCAGTTTAATAGAACCACTTACTACTGAAGCCTATCCTGTCAAGAGTTTTGGCATGCTTGCCCAAATTAATTTGGCATGTTTTTGCATCAAATATCTCCCAAGTTAACCATTTAAATTAAAAGTTACTTCAAACTAAAGTAAAGTAGAATATAATGGTTAATCTAATGTATTTATCTCAGAAAATGGCAAAAACTTAAAACCATCGGAGTATGCAACTTTAACAGCAGTAGAAATACTCTTATGTTTGCTTGTCTCTGATGTGAATTCTGCTAGTGAAATGGGTCAGTTTCAAACATCGTTTCTGTGGGCATCGCCCATCCTTTTGGTTATGTTGAACACACGGACATACACAACCTTGGAAGACCACACACGCCTAGCTTCACAATTACACTCACATACGCGCGTGTATACACACATACAAGCATACATACACATGCGGGCACTCCATAATACACATACATACATACAGCCACGAGCACACACAAACGCATGAACGTAAGGTAAATTAAGGGACTAGTTTTTTTATGAGCAAACGTTACTAGTGAACGCAGCTGTTTCTATCAAATAAAAATATATCTAGGAGAAAATTAAACATGTTCATATTATTTGTAAGTAATCAATATTTAGATGCATACCTACTTGCATAAAATTGTCAAAATTATATATTTGAAGCACAGGCATGTCAAATTAGTTTTAGCAAGCATGCCAAAACTATGACACCATAGGCTTCACCAGTAAAAGGTTCTATTCAATTGACTTGGTATTCCCTTCTATGTGGCAACAAATGTTTAATAAGTGCCTGAGTATCTAAGTTGGATATGTAGAATAAATTCTGGATAATTGTTTTGGTTTTGAAAATTTGATACTTCGTCGGACTATGCAGCTTTAAATAAATGTATGTATGCAGGTTTTGTGTATTAAAAGTTGCATAGTCCGATGTTTGTGAGTTTCTTTAATCTTTTTAGATAAATATATTAAGTTGATTGTACTATGGGGATGGG
>JASIRB010001449.1:0-42790 GCA_030323885.1 Branchipolynoe longqiensis | reverse complement strand
ACTGAAATGTACAATCCACCAAGCATAGTTTATACCATCATTACTAAAAACCTACTTACTCAAACTACTTCATGCAGTCAAAAACACACCCGAGGTATTAACCTTTTAAGCATAACCCTACAAGCTAACCACACTCTATCTAACAGAATAAACAAACCATTCTACTAACACTCCATCGCAAAATGGTATCTCCAACAACATGATAATTTTGCGATTCACAACACAGTAGGCATACAAACCTATGAAGGGAAACTATGCCCCTAACCACTCCATAATGTAAAGGTCTAATCAATACACATGTATCTATCTAAGTATGCATGAAGACAACATATAACTACTATTTTTATAAGAAAATTGTCAAACTGTACCATACATAAGTCTTGGAATGATTAATATTGTTATTTCAGCTGATTTGAGCTAGCTGCTGATAACAATATCAGACTACATATAGATATATTGTAAATAACTGTATTGTCACATAGCTGTGAGACCAGAGCCCCGCGCTGATAAAAAACTTTATTCAATGAATAAACTATATTTACAACAAAAAAACACATACACAGAACCAGGGCGCAAAACGAAAACACCATTTGAGTCTGGATTTTAACTGATAGTGATACTAATAGAACCAACCTCTGTTTAGTGGCCAACAAATAGTAAAATACAAAATTTCAACATAAGGCCAAATAAACAACTGGTTGGTGATTGTCTCTTTGATCACACAAATCAGAGTCAGGTGAGCGGTTTTTTATTTTTATTTGTTATTTGTTATTTCAATATTTTCTTTACATGATTTCAATGGAATTACATAAACATACATTTCAGTGCATGCACATGGTGTTATGGTATTTATCGCTGTCCACACATAGTTACATATGACGTATGGCATATATGACATAGACGTAATATGTAACTATATGTAAAATTTAAGACCTAAATGCACTGGGATTGGTCCCACTGCTTCACTGGTCACAGCTGGTCCGTGTATTATTAACAACCCCACCGCAACAACATAATCCATAAACTCACACTAGAATTTTCCTAACACACCAACATTTATATACCGCTTGCCTAACTACAACTGAACATTAAAACTTACTACAAGTTTACTAACTGAATACAGAAGATAACTTCTGCTTACATTCTAAATACTATGTAAATATTCACATTGATCTGACTAATATTGATCTGGTTATATGACATTACTGTACCATATTGTTATGGAACATTTGGGTTTCAGAATTTCATTGTGTTACATGGTGCAAATTGTGTATTCAACAGGTATTGTACACCTTATTCTATATACCTTTTGTGTAAATAACCCTGAATTGAAAAATGGCTGGAAGACCAGTGTTTCGGCACTGACAAAAGACTTATTCAGCAGAATAAACATATTTACCAGCAAAAAAAACAACAACAAAAATCACAAATTGTCTGCTTACAAAAGTTGAATTACTGCTAGCCCGACACATTTTTAACAGTTACAATTTAAAAACAAAATCAGTGCCGGATAATTTTTCAGGCACGGGCGGGGACGATAACAAATTAGATTTTATTTTAGTTGGCCTAATACAACCAATATCACAGCGGAAACACCATTGATTATCACTTAACTGAAGTCAAACAATGTAGATCCTCGTCAGTACATGCATAACCACCTGACAATACAAGGTGTCACAGAGATCTCAATACAGATTGTGATTATTATAGCCTACTAAATCACCACTGGATAAACATGTGGTGAGTCTCACTTTGTGATTGATTGTTGGTGATTGTAAACCGATACAGCAACAAAGGTTATATTCACGGGGAGCATTATTGTGAATTGTGTTGCATAATATATTATGCTGATATTATTTATGATGAAGTGTTGTCGGCACTGCTGTATTATTGATATACTACTGTTTACTGCTTTGAGATCGTGGGGTCGTGGGTTCGAACCATGGTCGAGTCAAACCAATGACTTAAAAATTGATACTTGTCGCTTCCTAGCCAGGCGCTCGGCATTAATAGGATTAGGCAGGGACTGGTTGGCTCAGTATCAGGATAATGTGACTGAGTGGGATATCAGGTCATGGTGCTGGAAGCCTGGTTTCCCAGTGGGGCAGCACTATAAAGTCGCCATGAGTCCACACTGCCACAAGTCAGTACCCATCCTGATATGACCTTAGATGTTGCTAGGACGTAAAACAACAACAAGCAAACAAACAAACTGTTTTGAGAACGTGTAACTGCGCTTAATGGCCCTGTCACACTACGACGTAACGACGTCGGCATAGGGAGAACGTGAAGAACGTTGAACTTCTCGGCGTAGTATGCAAATTTGGGCACAAGTTGAACGTGGATGCAGCGTAGTGGACGAGAGAGCAACGGCGGTAAAGCGTAGTGATTGCATCATTCAACGAGAGAGGACAACGTAATTACGCTCAGGGAACGTTATGTACGTTATTCCATTGCCAGAACTATGTTGCTTTACGTTACCTTACGTTACTTACGTCAGGAAACGGTGGCAAAACGGTAAACTTACGTTGGACATCCGTTAGGCATCCGTTAACCCGGCGTTTTCACTATGTGGACTGCACGTTTTCCCTGGTATTAATGTGGGTCAACGTAGTGCAGCGTAATGCAACTTAGTTGAACGTAGTAACCGATGTTTTAATAACGTTTGTTTAACGTCATTGACGTTCGCCGAACGTGTACAGAACGTACGGCGAACGTAAACCCTTACATTCGAGCTACGTCGAAACTTTTGAACATGTCCAAAACCTCGATGTAACTCGACGTAACACGACGTAACGTGACGTAGCTCGACGTCATTCTAACGTCATTATGACGTCATCATAACGTAATCCAACGTACATCAACGTAATGACGAAAGATCACCACGTTAGGCTCACGTTCGCTCATTACGTCGTAGTGTGACAGGGGTATTACTTAGTGTAACCCCTCGAGCGACCGAAGCATTTCCTCCAATGCTTCGAAGTAGGATAACACAGTTCAAGATGTACCCTGGTAGCCACGTGCACTCGAACAGCTTCTGGCTGGAATTTCAACTTTAAAACAGAAACACTCATTTTTCTTTCGAGTGACAAATCCATGGAACAGTCTCCCAGACCAGGTGTTTGAAGCACCAACGGTAGATGCATTTGAGAGAAGGTTATACCCCTGTCACACTACGACGTAACGAGCCAACGTGAGCCTAACGTGATGATTTTTCGCCATTACGTTGCCGTACGTTGGGTTACGTTATGATGACGTCATAATGACGTTAGAGTGACGGCGAGCTACGTCATGTTACGTCGTGTTACGTCGGCGCGCGTCGAGGTTTTGAACCTGTTCAAAACTTTCGACGTATCTCAACGTGAAGCCGTTACGTCGGGATGACGTGACAATGACGTTAAGTTAGCGTTCCGCGATCGTTATAGCAGCGTAAATGACGTTAGAGTCACGTTATGTCACGTCAGACCGACGGCCCGGGTGGGAGCAACGTGTGGGCAGCGTTTTGCACGTTACGGTCACGTTACGGTCACGTTACGGTCACGTTACGGTCACGTTACGGTCACAGTTACGGTCACGTTACGGTCACGTTACGGTCACGTTACGGTCACGTTACGGTCACGTTACGGTCACGTTACGGTCACGTTACGGTCGCGTTACGGTCACGTTACGTCCACGTCGCACCCGTTACGGCGACGTTACGCTCACGTTACACTAACGCCCGGTCACGTCGCCAATTACCCCTCCCCTCTAACGTTGTCACGTTACAGCTAACGTCATGACGTACACCGACGTTACTTTCACGTTACGCTCACGTCAACTACGCGGCATTCACGTCCACAATCTGCATATTACGCCGATAACTTCGACGTGATATCATTATTTCCATGTTGTGGTTACGCTGACGTAGTCACGTCGTAGTGTGACAGGGCCTTTAGATAGACATTGGAGAGGACACCCACAATTATATGACTTCAGGGCACCGTCTACCTCCATATGTGTGCACAAAATAGTTATTTTTTTGCCATAATGAGCTGGCATTAGAGGCCCAATAGGGCCTAGATCAGCCGGGAGAGGATCTGTAAATTAATATCATAAACGGCGTGTATTAGAAGAGAACTAACCTTCGAGCCTATACAGTGTTCAGACCCATTTTGACATATCAAATTCCATGACTTTCCAGTAACTTTCAGTGCAAAATTCCAGGACGTTTTTAAGATGTTTATTAAATTAAACTGCCATGAAACACAGCTGTATTCATAATCGATTCACTGGGTAAGATGTGAATTGTGAATAAGCATGAGAAATACTGATGACTATATGCATGATCTTAATATAAAAATCAAGAGGCAGGATAACGAACTGCAAGAATCACTTTTAATACAAGTTTGGGCACGTTGTTGGAAATAGGCTTTAGCAAAAATATGGTCATGATGTTCCATGTTCAAGGATTTTCAATAATCTTTAGACACATTCAAAGATATGTATATATAGATGTGTGTATATGCATATATATATCTGTACGATAGTAGAGGCGCCTCCCTCGGTAGCGGGGCCAGCCCGCAGCAAATAATAATAGCATGGAATCATTGGCGTAAAATAAATAGCATGCACAATAAACATACTATAGAGAAAATACAGCTCCGCCCCTTTATACTCATATAATAACTTATATAGTACATATATATATATATATGTATATGTATGTATATGTATATGTTTATGCAGTAAAACCTCCATCACCGACCAGCTCCACAGATCAACCACTCCCCTAAATCGATCGCTTTATTTGGGTCCCAACAATACCATTGTAACCATATTCTAACTCCCTAAACCGACCACCTCACTAAATCGATGAATTAAAGTAGGTCCCCAGGTCGGTCGATTTAGAGAGGTTTTACTGTATATGCATATATATATGTACATATATGTATTTATGTATATATATGCTCATATGTATAGATATGCATACATATCGGTCACTATACATCCATTAGCCCCCCCCCCCCCCCCCTCCCCCCCCCCCGGAAGTCAAAAGAAATTCCTTGCTTGGGGAGGTCTAATGGGTGTATAGCGACCGAACGGAACACATTTTTCAAATCTGTCACGGCACTATAATCACCTTGTGCCATTTGGTCGACCAGTGTGTCGACTCCGTTATATGAAAAAGATCGAGCGACTTTGTCTACATAGTTATTACAGCTGCATAGTCTGAAAACATTAACTTTTCAAAACCAAAATAATTATCTAGATTTAATTCTACATATCTAACTTAGTTACCGATGCAGTTATTAAACATTTGTCGCCACATAGAAGGGAATACTGAGTCAATTTAATAGAAGCTGTTACTGCAGAAGCCTATGGTGTTCGAGTTTTGGCAAACTTGCCAAAACTAGTTTTGCACGTTTGCACTTCAAATATTTATTTGGGTCCCAACATATAGATACAACACAGCCATCCCACCTAGTCGCAGTCCTGAAGGGTCCAGGGGTGTTCTGGCACACTGGTGTACTATCTAAGGACAGGGCATGGGTGAAAGGATGCTGTAACAAACCACAATGGGATGGGATCCTCTCCCACAGGCCTGTATGTCATCTGCGTAGATGTACATAGTAGGCTAAGCTATCATACACAGGTTAGGAACAAACTTGAAAATGAAAAAAAAACGAATATAGAAACTACTAACACCCAAAACTGCAAAGGTTGGCCCGAGAATGATCAGATAAAGACTCCTGAGTGCGGGACCAGACCAACCCAGTCTCACAGCTGTCCAGCGTTGAAAACAAGCACCCTCACGGGAGCTTATACGTTATGGGCAGAATAAAAAAACTTGTCACCAAAAAAAAAAAAAATCTCAAAAGTTAACTATTTAAAGTAAAAAGTTACTTCAAACTAAAGTAAGGTATATTATAATGACCAACCTAACATAGTTATCTCAGAAAATGACAGAAACTCAAAACGATTGGACTATGCAACTTTAACTGAATCAGAAAACGGCTTAGAGCAGTCTACCACCAAGCGCAAGCCATCATCAGACGATTTACACACACACAATATATTATGGACACAATCAGGTTGACGCGTTCTCAGACTAATATAACCAGCATCTAATTCTTTCAGTAATTTTGAATGGATAAATTCTGTTTCGTCGTCGCTTAAATTAAAGGAAGTTGGACATTAATAATTGGCAGGGCAATGTGTAGGATATATTCCCAGTTAACGTCGGTGTTACCTCTGAAAAATAATTCAGAAAACGCACAACTGGGTTTCAATTGGGATAGGAGACCGGCGATATAGTGTGTGCAAGCACATGTGTCGATATTACATGATGAATTAACTGTAAAAGTCACTATATTGTTATTATCTGCGAGGTTGACTGCCATGAGTTTCAGCTCCCTGTCAGTTTCAGCCGTGCGCATAGACTCAAACTGAAGGCTTTGTCAATGGTCGTGAGCAATCTTCATGCAGAAAATACAGAAAAAGTGAAATATCTCTAAAACCACACCACCTATTAACAAATCGCCTGGTACCCATATAGAAAACATCTTTACCAAAAAGATTATATTAAATTTATAAGGCTAGGGTTGTTGATTTCTATTAATTTTGGCTTGTACCATCAAACTCAAGGCATTGTCAATGGTCGTGAGCAATCTTCATACAGAAAATACAGGAAAAGTGAAATATCTCTAAAAAGCACACCACCTAAAAACAAATCGCTTGGTACACATATAGAAAACATCTTTACCAAAAAACATTATATTAAATTTATAAGGTTAGTGATGATGCCGTTAGATTTTCACTCATGCGCTAGCCTTGGCCATCCTCCTCTGTATTTCAGCATCAATGCGTCTATATATATATAGATAAATATGTGGTGAGTCTCATATTGTAATTGATTGGTGATGACTTTCCGCAGAGTTGTCAACAAAGGCCTTATTCACGAGGGTTCCTTCATTAGTCTTAAGTATCCGGATTAACCCAACGGTGTTATGTGCGAACAATGGCTTAACATCCTGGAAAATTAGAACACACAGTAGGCGTACACTTATTTATGTAGACACTAATATTATTAAACAATAGAAGCCAAGCAATTAAAGTTGCAGAGTCTGATGGTGTTGAGTTTCTGTCATTTTCTGAGATAAATATATTAGGTTGATCATTATAATCTATCTTAGTTTAGATTGAAGTGATTTTTTTTAAATGGCCAACTTTTGATATATTTGAAATGCAACCATGCAAAATTAATCTTAGCAAGCGCGCCAAAAGTCTGATACCGTATGCTTCTGCAGTAACAGGTTCTATTAAATTGTCTCAACATTAGCTTCTATGTAGTGGCAAATGTTTGATAAGTGCACCAGGTATCGAAGTTACATATATGTAGAGAATAAAATCTAGATAATTGTTTTGGTTTTGAAAATGTAATACTTGTTCGGACTAGGCAGCTTTAAATAAAAAACACTGCGTAGTGTGTGGGGAAGCTAGCCGAGGAGAACTTGCAAAAATGCCAGCAATGAACACTTAATATTGGAGTCTTTCTGTGTGTTGCTGTTATGACTTTGGCGCTGTCGGCTTCTGTGCTGACCCATTTACCAAACTGTGGAAGGAACAGGCGTACTTGATCATTTATTTATCCACAAGGAAATGGTGTCAGTCACTCCTTGAGTGTTAGTGCACTCATCGATTGCCACGTCGGATCTAAGGCAGATGTGTGTACACAGGGCCGTCATCTTGGTTTGTTGGTGTTTTACATCCTTGCAACATCTAAAGTCATCTAAAGTCGTGCTGTTCTCTGTGGCGGAGTGGTTAGAGTGTCTGACTTTTTTCTAGGTCAGACTCCTAATCTGAGGGTCGGCGGTTCGATTCCCCGTGCCCCCAGCTCTGCCAATTGGGTTTCCACCGCTGTGTATAACTTACAGCGTCATCAAAGGCCGGTTGCTCTCAGACCATGTCTATGTGGTGTGGGATATTAAAAATCCCTTGGGTCGGTAAAAGTGTAGGCACGGGCTTTCTATCGACAAACTGTCTAATGGTGAAAACAAGCCTATTCAGGCTTATCCATGATAGGCAGTATAAATCTTCAACAACAACATCCTTGCAACATCTAAAGTCATATCAGGACATGTACTGATTTGCGACAGGGCACACTCATGGCGATTTGATAGTGCTGCCCCACTGTGAAATTAAGCTGATGGAACCATGACCTGATATCCCACTCAGTCATGTTATCCTGACACTGAGCCACCCAGTCCTTGACCTATCCTAATAATGCCGAACGCCTGGCTAGGAAGCGACAAGTATAGATAACAAAAAAGATAATGAATTGACATTGGGGTGGTCCATTTAAAATAGTATTTTTTTAAAGTAAAATGTATTTTATTCATTGAATAACATCTCCTCTCAGCGCCAGAGCACTGACTGGTCTTCCGGCCTTACGTACAGTACAATTCCTTGATACATAAACGAAACTATCAGTTGTAATAGTAACTGCATGACAATCCTGTTTGATACTACACGTATTATACATGTTATACGTATTATAAATGTAGGAACTTACTAGTTACTGCGTTAGACGAATACTTTTGCGAGAGGGCCACAGCAAACTGGCAACAACACTCTAGCATTATGTCGAGATCGCGAGATCACGTGACGTCAAGTGACATATCGGTAAGTGCAGCGAGATTGATTATGCTATAAATAGATATATAGCGCGACATCAACAACAAATACAAGAATGGAATCGGGGTCGTGATTTCTCTTCAAATGTCGAACCCATTCCATGTAAACAGAACAATTTGTTGTTAACATTTTTAAGCCCTGTTTGAACTAACCCGGTTTAAAATGCATGCGTGAAGGCAGTGCTGACCCGGACAGAAGGAAGCCCGAGGCGGATGTGGGAGTAAAGGAAGGGTTTATTTGACAAAAACAGGTAGACAATCAGTGTGAGTCAAAGGGTAGTTATATAATGAATGGAAGTGTTCTTGGGCAGGTCAGTCCACCTCGTCCACGTCCGCAGAGGGGCCCGGAGGGGCCTGTGAGGAGGTAGGGCCGGGAGCCGACCCCCACGCACTGGCTGAAAAAGCGGGTGGGTGGGCGTGGTAAATCCATGGGGTGAGGATATATGCCCGAATGCAGGTCATGAGAAAAGGGCAGGAGGAGGAAGGGATGTCTGGTAGGGGGCGCCTCGGGCTTCCCGCCGGATCAACCACAATTCGGAATTATGAGCCGATCCGGACAGAAGGAAGCCCGAGGCGGATGTGGGAGTAAAGGAAGGGTTTATTTGACAAAAACAGGTAGACACAAGGCCAAGGCTCTCGGGGCGGAGAGATCCACGCCCCTTGATGCGCACGCCTGGGCGGCACCTCGGCGGAGGCCGTGCAGGGTGAACTCCTCGGCTCGGGGCACGAGGGCCGCGCCCAGGGCGGCGCGGAGGAGGGGGGTGACGTCCTGAGGCGTGAGGGGGACGCCGGCGCGGGCGAGGAAGTCCGGGGCGGCCCCGGACGCAGGCACCAGGTCGACGGAGCGCCGCCAAGCGCGGACCGGGCACAGCGGTGATCCGGCGAGGGCAGGCACGAAGATCGACACGGCCTGCGCCGGGGAGGGGATGGTCTTGGAGGAGGTGACCCGGAGGCGTAAGCCCCCGGGTACCGGCTGGACGTCATCCCTGCGCAGTGTGTGAGGCCCCCCCGACGGGGCGTGGGAGGGGGAGAGGATGTTCGACTGCCTCAGGAAACTGAAGTAGGCGATTATGATGGCGGCCCAGGGGGCGACCCCGAGGTGCCCCTGGGCGCGCATGTGTCTGTAGAGGAGGGGAAGCATCTCCGGGGTGACGGGCGGGGCTCGTCGGGTTGGAGCCGCGAAGAGCCGTTCGCCGCCTCGCTTCACCCGCGCCGAAAAGGGGGCGTCAAAGGGGGCGACGTCGCCCCCCGCCTCCCGGACCCAGGAGCGCGCCCCGGATAGGGCGTTGGCGACGGAGGCCGGGGAAGGCAGGAGGCGGTGCAGGTGGGCGATGAATTGCCCCACGTCGTAGGGGGCGGGGGCCAGGTGGTCGACGCCCCGCTCGACGGCGAACTGCAGGTAGCGCCTGGCGTGTCAATCACGGTTACGCCAGGTCCCGGGGGCGAGGGCTGCGCGGTGGAGCGTCATGAGGTGCTCGTGGGCGCACGTGCCGTAATCTGCAAAGAATTAAAGGTCATGTGTGAACATGTCGGGCGAATGCCGAACACGCAATCTACGGATCCCCCTGCCACGTCATTCCCTGCTGACTAAATCGAGGCTTTCCCGGGAGTAGTGGGCGCGGCTGAGTGCGTCCGCGAGGACCAGATCGACCCCGGGCTTGTGGTAGATGGCAACGTCAAAGGAGCCGAGCGCCGCGATTAGCCACAGCTCGTGGGCGCACGCGCCGAGGGTCGGGTCGACGGCGCGACCCGATTCGAGGGCGCTCGCGGAGGCGGCGTTATCCGTGTTGACGACGACCCGGTAGCCGCCCGGGGCATCAGGGCCGAGGGCGCGGACCGCCATGACGAGGTTCACGGCCTCCAGTTCATGGATGGAGGGGTAGGCCGCGATCATCTCGTAGGCCTCGGAGAAGCAGGTGGTTGTAGAGAATGGGCCTCCGCCGGTGAGGCAAGAGTCGCACTCGATGGTCCAGGTGGGGCGGACGGCTGGGGGCAGGAGGCAGACGCCATTCCCCGCCGCCGCGAAGTCCCGGAACCAGCGGACGTCCTTCTTGAGCTCCGAGTCGACATCCGCGGATCCGACGGCGGGGGCGGCGCGGTGGCTCCAGAGGATCCGGCCCATGAACTTCCGAGCCGCGACTACGCATGTACTAACGTGCGCGAGGCGGCCGACGAGCCTCTGAAGGGCTCTTCTGGTGAGGGTGGGGCGGACGAGCCACCGTTCGCAGACCTCGAGGACGTCGTTGATCTTCTCGTCCGGGATGCGGAGCACCATGGCCTCCGAGTCGAACTCGATGCCCAACCAGGTGAGGCGGACGGTTGGGGGGCAGCACTTCTCGGGGGCGAGGTCGAGGCCAAGGGCGGCGCATACCTCCCGGAGGGCGTCGAACGCCCGCATCGCGTCGAGGTAGGACGCCTCGCAGCCGACGAAGTCGTCGACGTAGACCGCCGTGAAGAACCCGCGTAGGCCCACGATCCATGCCACCGCGGCGGTCACCCTGACGCAGGCCGCGCCAGAGGTCCTGCAGCCGAAGGGCAGGGCTATGTCCAGGTAACCGCGGCCGTCGACCACGATGCCGAAGAGGGGCGCGGAGAGCGGGTCGGCCCGGAGCTGTCGGTAGGCGCGGGACACGTCGGCCGACCAGCAGAAAGCGCCTCGACCCTCCACGACGAGGCGGCGGCCGAGGTCGGCCGCGGAAGGCAGTCTTTAGGCATGCGGGCGCCCGAGGTATTCCCGCCTCGGGATGCCAGAGTTCACGCTGCGGCCCGGGGGAAAGGACAGGTCAACGATGACCCGCCGCTTCCCCGGGGTGGACTTGGGCCGCGTCATTATGGGGCTGTATTGCGTCCAGGGGGTGAAGGGAGGTACCGTGAAAGGCCCGAGGAGGGCGCCTCGTCGGAGCTCCTCCGCCGCGTAGTGAGTGACGTGCCGGGCGAAGCTGGGATCCTCGCGGTGGTTCTTGTATGTGGTGGTCGGGGGCCCGGTCGCTGTGTAGTTAGCCGGGAACCCGAACTCCAGGTGGTCGGCGAGGAGAGGATCGTCGTGGCCTCGGAGCATCCGACGCCAGTTAGGGATGTTTAAGTCCGAGGGGACCGGGACTCGGGCGGCCAAATAATTAGGAAGTCCCGAGGCGCGGGCGGCGGCGTAGGCCGCCGCGTAGGCGGGGTAGGCGGCCCAGCCCTCGCCCGAGAGCACGGGCCAGAATGAGTCGAGGGTGGCCCTATACTCGACGGGGGAGGGGCCGCAGTCGGGGGCCGCCGGGGAGGGAGTGCTGGAAGGCAGTGTCTATCACCTCCTCGACGGGCTCGCTAATGCTTGCGCCAGC
This sequence comes from Branchipolynoe longqiensis, assembly GCA_030323885.1. NCBI lineage: Eukaryota > Metazoa > Annelida > Polychaeta > Phyllodocida > Polynoidae > Branchipolynoe > Branchipolynoe longqiensis. The sequence goes on along the minus strand of JASIRB010001449.1, from coordinate 30,792 downwards.
GGCGGGGGCGCCGCGGGTGACATCGCATATCGCGCACGCCTCGGCGGGGTCAGGGGCCGCCGGGGTGGAGCAGCTTCCGGGGCGGAACTCCGCGAAGCTGTTGTGTGATGGCATGTGTGTGGCGTGGCGAAGGCCCCCGGGACGGTGTCGGTTCGGGGTGGCGTGGCCGGTCATGGTTGAGCCGTTGTTTACGTTGTTAGTGCGGGGAGTCCCCTCGCGGTGGCACCACCGGGTCGGCGTGACGTCATAGGCAGGGGGGCTCCCCAGCTGCGGTGGGATGCCTTCAGCCCTACCGGTGGTGTGGGCGGAATCCTCCAGGTGGCGGCATGGGCGCGCGGTCGGTGTGACGTCACGGGGGAATCCCCCCCTTCGCCAATCCCGGCGTGCGTGACGTGCGTGACGTCATGATGGGAATCCCCCCATGGCGGCGGGGCGGTCGGGTCGAAGCCACTCGGTGCTGGTACATTGTTATTGTTTACTTTATGAGCGGGCCGGGCCGCTGCAGTGGTAGTCCGGGGGCGGTGTGGGGGTCGGCGTCGAGTCGGTGGACGGGGCAGGGCTATATGCGCCCGCCAGTCGGCTAAAAATCCCGGTGCGAAACCTTCCCGGGGCGCTCCCGGGCTTTCTTCGAGTAACAACTCGTCTCGGGGTGGCCTGTGACTATGCGGCGCACATTCGCGCAGTATCCGCAGACGTGCGCGAGCTTCTGCGAGCCCGCCCCGTGCGAGGCCCCTTTCGCGGCTTTTGTGCATGAAGCCGGATCTTTGTTCCACGCCTGGCAGGGCGCTCCCAACACTGCCCGGTCGTAATGTTCACGTCCGTCGGCGCCAGACTTCTGTGGCTTCCCGGCTTGCTGGCTCCCTGGGGCGGAGGCGGGCGCGGGCGCGGCGTGGCCCGCCATCGCTATGATTTCAATCCTAACCGCGTTTATTGCGGCCGCGTCCCTCCAACCGCGGGGAAGCCTGCCGTCCGCGATGCGCGTGAAAACCTCCTCAGAGTACCGCCTCACCACCGGCCACGCCAGGGAGCAATTATCCTGCGCGACCATTTCCTGGTGGGCGGAGAGCGCGTCGAGGCCGCTCTCTGGGAAGCCAGTCTGGCTCTCAAGGCGCTTCAGGCCCAACGCATACTCCTCCCGGGTCGCCTCGCCCTTCTTTATCGCCCGCCCCTCATCCCCCCGTTCAACAAGGTCGTAGGGGAATAAATATTTCGAGGAAATACCTTTCTTTCGTGTGTGGGCCTTCCCGTCGGCAGCCGCTATGATGAGGCGCACCGCCTCCTCCGCGGTCGATCGCGCCCCGCGGCCGTAGTCATCCGTGTCATGTTGTCGGCGGCGTGCGGCCTGCCGCCCGGCTGTGTGAAGGGTGTCGCGTCGCCGGGGTCGGTGTCACGGCGGCGTGGGTGAGGGCGAGGACCAGGGGCTGAGCGGGCTCTGGTCGACTCCGATGGCAGGGTGTGAAGTGGTGCGGGTCCTGGCTCGTCCGTTGTGGGCAGTCGACGTGCAGGGGGAGGCCGATGGTGCCCGGCGGCGAGTCGTCGGGGCGGCCGGCAGGGGCTCGGTCTCCGGGCGGCGTGCGTCAGCAGTGGCGGCCGTGAGTGCGGCGGTGGCTTCCGCGAGCACCTTGGACTGGGCCGCGAGCTGGCTCCGCTGCTCGGCCGCCTCCTTCCTGTGCTCCGCAGCTTCCCTTTCCATCAGGGTGCACCGCTCCTCCATGGCGTTGATGGCCGTCTGCATTTTTCCTAGCCCGTCGGCCTGCCTAGCCTTCAGGGTGGGCTTCCGCACCCGCTTAGATTGCTGGGTCGGGGACGGTGGCTGGGGCTGTGGGACGGCCTGCCTCGGGGAGGCGCCGCCATCTTGCGAATCGGACGATATGCTCGCGTCGGCCGCAGGCATGGAGGTTCGTTTCTTTGTGGCGCGCTTGGTCGGGCGGCCCCTCGGGGCCGTCGTCCTGCGGGTTCGCTGCATTTTTCTTTTTAACGTGAGTGACTTTTTAACTGCGTTGTGGCTTTTTAACATGGGTGACGTGGGTGGAGACGGGTCCGTAGAGTTTACAGCTAAATCCATGGGGTGAGGATATATGCCCGAATGCAGGTCATGAGAAAAGGGCGGGAGGAGGAAGGGATGTCTGGTAGGGGGCGCCTCGGGCTTCCCGCCGGATCAACCACAATTCGGAATTATGAGCCAATGGGGATTAGAACTAAATCGACTCAACTAGTTCGCTTCATGAAAACCAGTTTGTGAGGTGGATTACTTAAACCGGTTTAACTAAACTGGTTTAACTCTGCACGCACAAACCCGGCTTTAGTTTCCATTTCAAATATGTCAAAAGTCTATCCATAGCCCTTACCCGAGCCACCAGACAGGGTTTGGTTTGTTTGTTGTTGTTTTACATCCTAGCAACATCTACAGTCAGTCATAGCAGGACGGGTACAGACAATAGTGACAATGCGCACTCATGGTGACTTTAATGCTGCCCCACTGAGACACCATGCCAGCAACACCATGACCTAATATCCCAGTCACATTATCCGGATACTGTGCTAACCAGTCCTTGCCATATCCTATTAATGCTGAGCGCCAGGCTAGGTAGTGACAAGTATCAATTTTATAAGTCATTGGTTTGACTCGGCTGGGATTAGAACTCTCGATCTTCCGCACAGGAAGTCTGCGCTCTACCGATTTGAATATCAAAGTCAGCTAGTAAGCACACAACCTATGACTGAGTAAAGACCACAGATTTACACGTTTGACACTTACTACCGCTACTTGACCCAATTTATTACGAGGACAGGAAAATGACATGAGTCAGCTGAGTAGGGTAAGCATGGTGCCTACGACCCCTTACCTCAGTCAGGCAGCACTATAAAGCTGTCCGGAGTGCGCATTGGCCCATGTTGGTATCCAGGCTAATATGACCTCAAAGGAAAAAAAACATTACTTATCCCTATTTTATCAACCCTAGCCCAAGGCCACAGCTACCCATGCTGGTAGATCGTGGGGTTCGAACCCTTGTCGAGTCAAACCAATGACTTAAAAATTGATACTTCTCGCTTCCTAGCCAGGTGCTCGGCATTATTAGGACAGGGCAAGGACTGGTGTGCTCTGTGTCGGGATAATGTGACTAAGTGGGATACCAGGTCATGGTGCCGGCGGCCTGTCTTCCCAGTGGGACAGCACTATAAAGTCGCCATGAGTGCACACTGTCACAAGTCGGTACCCATCCTGATATGACCTTAGATGTTGCTAGGATGTAAAACAACAACAAACAAACAAACTAAATATAACTGACAGGTAAATAAAATACACATCTGAGCTGAGGCACGCCATAGGGTGGCTTTATATACTGATATTTAGTGAATACCTGACCTAGCTTGGTCACGGTTACTGACGTTCAAAGCCCATTAACTCGAATATTTCTTGCGCGTGTTAAGTCAGTGTTAAGGAAAAAGCCACATATGTCATACCACCTGAGAGCTAGTGATCAGATGACAGATTTTTAGTTTTTTTTGTTCAAGTGTTTTTATTCCTGTGAATAACATGTTGTCAGTATTAATGCACTGGTCTTCCAGCCCTAATGACAATTGTCACTACACACTAAGCAAATCTACAACAATATAGATAGACAATTACAAGACAATAAGCAAAACAGCGATATGAATGACATGTAAAGAACAAGATGAGAGAAAAAAAGAAACATATGGGGCGGTAATTATGTTAAACTAGTATGGTAAGCGTTAGTAGAGGGGTGGCATAACTTATTATCTTTCTAGTGGTGACATCCTTGTTGAAAAGGTGATGATGGGATGTAGGGTGGGCCTTTATGTTTGAACTGGTCTTTATGGTAATCTCAGGTGGAGCCTATTGAGTGAGTAAGTAGGTTAATATTGTTTATCTGTGTAACTCAGTAGGATTTTCAGGCTCAGTCAGTTGGGAGGCAGCAGTTTTGGTCTATTTGGCCGCTACTGGTTGAGTTTACAGTGTATGTTTGGGGGACAGAGATTAATACTCGGAAAGGAACAAGCAGTCAGATATCAAGTCCAAGTCAGGGACTGCTTTTAACAATGAGATGGTGATTAGCCTTTAGAACACTTAGCAGTCAGATAGTGATTAACAGTTCGAGAGCAGTTAACTGGCGTTCTCTATGGTGGAGTGGTTAGAGTGTCTGACTTTTTTCTAGGTCAGACTCCTAATCTGAGGGTCGGCGGTTCGATTCCCCGTGCCCCCAGCTCTGCCAATTTGGATTTCCACCGCTGTGTATAACTTACAGCGTCATCAAAGGCCGGTTGCTCTCATACCATGTCTATGTGGTGTGGGAGGTTAAAAATCCCTTGGGTCGGTAAAAGTGTAGGCTCGGGCTTTCTATCGACCAGCAGTGGAATGAGGAAGACCAGTCGTCTATGACTGAAATTTACCCTGCTTAAACAACTAATGGACAAAAAAAGAATCAGATGGCAATTAGCAGTTAGTAGTCCAATAGTGATTAGCAGTTACAGAGCACTTAGCAGTCAGATTGTGACAGAGCTTAGAGAGCAGTTACTTAACAATCAAATAGTGATTAGCAATTAAAGGGAAGCTATATGTCAGACGTAATTAACAGTTAGAGTGGTTAGTAATCCGATAGTGATTAGTAAGTAGAGAGAATTTAGCAGTCAGATGATGATTACCAGTTAGAGAGCAGTTAGTTGGCAGTCAGATGATGATTAGCAGACAGGGTGCAGTTAGTTGGCAATCAGATGATGATTAGCAGTTGGAGAGCAGTTAGTTGGCAGTCAGATGATGATTAGCAGTTAGAGAGCAGTTAGTTGGCAGTCAGATGATGATTAGCAGAGAGAGCAGTTAATTGGCAGTCAGGTGATGATTAGCGGTTAGAGAGCAGTTAGTTGGCAGTCAGATGATGATTATCAGTTAGAGAGCAGTTAGTTGGCAGTCAGATGATGATTAGCAGTTAGAGAGCAGTTAGTTAGCAGTCAGATGATGATTAGCAGTTAGAGAGCAGTTAGTTGGCAGTCAGGTGATGATTAGCAGTTAGAGAGCAGTTAGTTGGCAGTAAGATGATGATTAGCAGTTAGAGAGCAGTTAGTTGGCAGTCAGCTGATGATTAGCAGTTAGAGAGCAGTTAGTTGGCAATCAGATGATGATTAGCAGTTAGAGAGCAGTTAATTGGCAGTCAGGTGATGATTAGCAGTTAGAGAGCAGTTAGTTGGCAGTCAGATGCTGATTAGCAGAGAGAGCAGTTAATTGGCAGTCAGGTGATGATTAGCAGTTAGAGAGCAGTTAGTTGGCAGTCAGGTGATGATTAGCAGTTAGTGAGCAGTTAGTTGGCAGTCAGATGATTAGCATACAGAGAGCAGTTAGTTGGCAGTCAGATGATGATTAGCAGGTAGAAATCAGTACAACATTAAATGGTATGTTCTGGCAATCAGTCAGATAGGGACAAACAGACAAATATCAATTAGTAGCCCATATTAGCTAGGACTCCTAGTAACTACCCGTTAGATAGAAATGATCAATTAGTAGGCACTTAACAAGTAATGATTGCCAGTCAAATAGAGACTAATCGGTTAAGAGGAAACGATTAAGAGTCATATAGTGCCATCATATAACAACTAGCACTGTGGTAGTCGCAACAACCATATATAAACAGTAGCTTGTATTAATAATAACAAAAATGGTTGGCAGCAAGTGATCCACAGCTTTGCTTGTGGGGTTGTTTTTAACCTTACGATGGTTACCGGCTGCAGGACTGCAGCAATATAGAAAGGCCCCAATAAACTGGTCCAATCTTTGGTTGAAGATAAATCTTCAGTCGGGACGGTTGTAGTATCTGGGGATGTCTTTACAACATTCAAAATGGTCAAGCGTTGGGGCAGGCCCAAATCTCTTCAGTCCGGTGGTAGCAGAGCACTTGTATCCAGTCGACAGCAGCAAGGGTTTAGGAGGAAGGGACAGGTAAAGGTGGGTCCAGTGGTTCCAGCAACAAGAACAAAGCGAGAGAAACGATATGGTAACAACTCCCTTGATAAGCAAACAACTCCCTTGATCAGGGGGAGAAGTAAGCCTGGGAGAAAAAAAAAGGGTAGAGTATAGGAAAGAGAAATGAGGAGAGTTGAGTCAAAGGACCGTGTCTATTTGCTCTATGGTGACCAGCCGTCAAGCAAAAGACAAGGACAGAGTAAGAGTAGAAAGTGAAATGCTGGTGGGCTCCCCCTCCTGGAACTCTTTTCAGACATAATCAAGGAGGAGCATGTCCAGCGGAGAGGAGATAGAGACAGGTGTGGACGAAGTGCGGTCCAAATAGCAAGTGTGATCCATAGCTGCGTGTTCTCTGCTGATATACCCACCAGACCGTGATACTAGTCATACCTGCAGGCATGGACAACCGGTGTCCAAGCTGCTCAAGCTACTCGAATTAACAGAAACTGGGCAACGATGCCCTACTACACAGAAGATCCAGTATTTGGTTCCGTTGTTATAATATTCATATAAATTACATTTATATAACACATAGCAGTAACTACTATGTTTTGACTAACTGTATGTTTTCTATATTTCTTTAGGTGAGTTCTTTAATATCTGAGTTTCACACTCCCTATTGACGCACTGTATAAGGAGGGATTGTCAAGGTAAGTAACTATACTTCTCGCATACCACTGCATATACACAACAAATGGAAAATAATCGAAGCATTGATAGATCTGCAAACAGGAAGAAAGGCTCAATTTCAATTCAAGACAAGAGCAAGTATTCTGGTTATTAGGTGATTGGGACTTTGACAGGTTAGATACAAAATGAGATCGTCCCTAAGGTAGGTCCAATGAAGAACAACTAGGTTAACTGATGTGTCAAATTGCTGAGAATAGTGAAACCCTGTAATACATAGAAGGCGATCAGGTAACCATGCAATTTGTTACCATAGAAATGCTTGCATTTCAATGCTATTCGGACTGGGATGTAAATGAGGTTTTCTCACAAGTTGATAACTAATTCTTTTGTCCATGTAGCGATTGACACAAAACAGCACAGAAACAGTTGCACTGAAAACGCTATGAAGTCATTATGTGTGCACTGTCACAAGTCAATACCTGTCCCGATGTGACCTTGGCTGTTGCTAGGAGGGTAAACCTCACAATTACAGAGGGTGGGTGGGCATGGTGAAATCTGTGAGGTGTTGATTAACTCAGGGGCCAACTTACCCTGGGGTGGGTAGGGATTGTTTGTTGTTCTGTTGTTTGTTTGTTGTTGTTCTGCATCCTAGCAACATCTAAGGTCATATTAGGATGGTACCGACTTGTGACAGTGTGCACTCATGGCGTATTTATATTGCTTCCCCCTGGGAGACCAGGTCACCAGCACAATGACCTGATATCCCAATCAGTCACATTATCCTGACACTGAGCCAACCATCCTTGCCCTCTCCTAATAATGCAGAGCGCCTGGCTAGAAATCAACAAGTATCAATTTTTAAGTTATTAGTTTAACTCGACCAGGGTTCGAACCCACGATCCCATGGTCTACCAACACGGGCGAGGGACGCTCTAACTCATTCGGCCATCCCGTTTGGTTAGGGTGGGTAGGGGTGTGTGGCAATGAGTTGTAGTGTCAGAGTTCGCTCCATAGGGAAGGCGGTGGCTCCCCCTATGGAATCAACAACAATTTAGAATTATGCACCAATGTTTTACGTCTATTATTCTGCATTGATCGACTTTCACCTCAACACATGCTGCTTTATGTACACAAATACAAATTAATTGAATCTCAGTTTCACACATGCTACTTTATGTAAACAAATACGCATTAATGGACTTTCAGCTTCACACATGCTGCTTTATGTAAACAAATACAATTTATGGACTTTCAGCTTCACATATGCTGCTTTATGTAAACAAATAGGTATTAATGGACTTTCAGCTTCACACATGCTTCTTTATGTGAATTGATATGCACTAATTGAATCTCGGTTTCACACATGCTGCTTTATGTAAACAAATACGCATTAATGGACTTTCTGCTTTACACATGTTTCTTTATGTGAATTGATATGCACTAATTGAATCTCGGTTTCACACATGCTGCTTTATGTAAACAAATACGCATTAATGGACTTTCTGCTTTACACATGTTTCTTTATGTGAATTGATATGCACTAATTGAATCTCGGTTTCACACATACTGCTTTATGTAAACAAATACGCATTAATGGACTTTCTGCTTTACACATGTTTCTTTATGTGAAGTGATATGCACTAATTGAATCTCGGTTTCACACATACTGCTTTATGTAAACAAATACGCATTAATGGACTTTCAGCTTCACACATGCTTTTTTATGTGAATTGATATGCACTAATTGAATCTCAGTTTCACACATACTGCTTTATGTAAACAAATACGCATTAATGGACTTTCAGCTTTACACATTCTTCTTTATGTGAATTGATATGCACTATTTGAATCTCAGTTTCACACATGCTGCTTTATGTAAACAAATACACATTAATGGACTTTCAGCTTTACACATGCTTCTTTATGTGAATCGATATGCACTAATTGAATCTCAGTTTCACACATTCTGCTTTATGTAAACAAATACACATTAATGGACTTTCAGCTTTAGACATGTTGCTTTACGTAAACAAACATGTATTAATTGTTTTCACGTCAACACATGCTGCTTTATGTAAATGAATACGCATTAATGGACCTTCAGCTTCATGCACACTGCTTTTATGTAAACAAATACAAATTGATGGAGTCTCAGCTTGACACATGCTACTTTATGTAAATGAATATATGCATTAATGGATTCTCAAATGCTTTATGTAAAGGAATATGCACTGATTGACTATTGGCTTCACGCATGCTGCTTTCTGAAAACAACCATGCATTAATAGACTGCTAGCTTCATGCATACTGCTTTACATAAAGGAATATGTAATCTAGGAAACCAAACATTAGAAAATGTGGACCATTACAAATACTTAGGCCTTGAGTTGGACAGCCAACAAAATTACAACCTATATATAAACAAAATTTCCAAAAGGTAAACCACAAACTGTGGCTATTTGCAAAGCTAAGAGACTACATGACACAAGAAATGTCAATAAAACATCTTCAACGGCATGGTGCTCCCCTATTTTAACTATGGAGATGTAAACTACATGGGTATGGAAAAATAACTTCCAAAAAAACTGCAAATAATGCAGAACAGAGCCCTAAAAATCTGCCTCAGAGTAGACGAGCTGCGCCCCACCAGAACCAAAGTAAAATCACTAGAAAATAGGAGAATAATTCATTTGAAAACATTAGCATATAGCTATAGTCAAAACAATAAACTCCTAACAAAACCACAAATGGCTACTAGAGCAAATAATGCGCCACCACTGAAGCAAACCAGAAGCCAAATAAAAGCTCATGAGAGAAGCACGCAGAAATGGCTGCCAAAGGTGTGGAATCACTCTGTGTGCACTTTAAAGACTAATCAGTTGCAGCCTTTCCTGACATTTGGTATTGCGCAGTTGTGTTATAAGTGTGATATATGCGTAATAGATGTATAGGTGGGTGGCTAATATATGCTAATGGGATGCAGAGTTTGAGACAAAGGAATATGCTAATTTAGATGACGTCATGGAAAGTTTAGCCGGCGGGTCAAGCGAGCCCTAGGCCGTGAATAAACCATTCAGTATCCAGAAGTCAAAGTGTTCAGACGTTGTACTTTCACAATAAGGTTGCGACAAGGGAGTGGGTTGGATAACGTGTGGGGAAACTTCTCTTTATTTTGAAGGCATCAGTTCAATAAATTACATCATAGCATGACATAGGCTTCATGAAGTGTCATGCAATCAGTATGTTTATGCATTAGGTAAGTTTCAAAGCTAAGGGACAAGTTCTGAAATCAAAGACCTTATCAGCCAGGACCACCACATTCATTTCATAACCCACGCCCCCCCCCCCCGCTATAGCACCTGCCCCCCCCCCCCCCCCCCCGTCTCATTCTGACGGTTTTGGCGGATGGCGGATGGCGGATGGCGGATGGCGGATGGCGGATGGCGGATGGCGGATGGTGGATGGTGGATGGTGGATGGTGGATGGTGGATGGTGGATGGTGGATGGTGGATGGCGGATGGTGGATGGCGGATGGCGGATGGTGGATGGCGGATGGCAGATGGCGGATGGCGGATGGTGGATGGCGGATGGCGGATGGCGGATGGCGGATGGCAGATGGTGGATGGCGGATGGTGGATGGCGGATGGTGGATGGGGGATGGCGGATGGTGGATGACAGATGGTGGATGGCGGATGGTGGATGGCAGATGGCGGATGGTGGATGGCGGATGGCGGATGGTGGATGGTGGATGGTGGATTGTGGATGGTGGATGGCGCATGGCGGATGGTGGATGGCAGATGGTGGATGGCGGATGGCGGATGGCAGATGGCGGATGGTGGATGGTGGATGGTGGATGGTGGATGGCATGGCAGATGGTGGATGGCAGATGGTGGATGACGGATGGTGAATGATGGATGGGAGATGGTGGATGGCGGATGGTGGATGGCGGATGGCGGATGGTGGATGGCGGATGGTGGATGGCGGATGGCGGATGGTGGACGGCAGATGGTGGATGGCGGATGGCAGATGGCGGATGGCGGATGGTGGATGGTGGATGGTGGATGGTGGATGGCAGATGGTGGATGGCAGATGGTGGATGATGGATGGCGGATGGTGGATGGTGGATGGCGGATGATTTTAAGGGAACAGGCATCATGATATTTGGATACAATCAGAACCAGATGCCATCATGCTATTGATAAGGAATTTCTGATGTTCAAATATTTATACTCTGCTACCTCTCTGTCAAGTAAACATGGTGGTGTCGACATGGCCAATGTGACTAGATTAAAATATCACTCCCACTGGCATGGTATCTTAACAACATATAAGGTCATCTGGAGACAGGTGATGATCTATGGCAGTTCACACCATTGGTGGGTTTATTATGGCGCTGCCCCACTGAGATATCAGCCAGTAATGGCGCATAGCGTATGCATAGCATTGCACTATTAAAAGATAACCAAAACTAAAACCAAATCTAACTGATATACAATCACATCATGTTTTTGTTTTTGTGTGTTTTTTGTTTAATGCTGTGTTTATTCTGTCCATAGCATGTAAGCTCGAGTGCTCGGGTTTGTTTTCAATGTGGTTTAATCTTATCACAAAGTAGGAGATGATAAGATGTTTTTGTTTCTCACACAGGAGCAGGTACATAGTGATTATTTAGTATCTGTAGATGTTTGAGCTTGTTTTGTGTTGGGGTTGTTGGCTATCCAAGGTCGATCCCAAATAGGGAAGGACTGCTAGGTAGCTGTTAGGCGTGTTCTTGGCTTGTACATGTTTGAGCTTGTTTTGTGTTGGGTTTGCCTATCCAAGGTCGTATCCGAAATAGGGAAGGACTGTTAGATAGCTACTGGTTTTAGTTCTAAGTGTAGGTGTTATTGGTTTTATTTTCTGATCACCCTTGTAGTGGGTGTGAATAGTATATTAGTTTTTTTGTTTTTGTTTTACTACTACTTATGAAATAGCCTACTCTACATTTATAGGCTTGTACATAGTTTGTAGCTGTTTGTTATCTACTGAGGGTGGTCCAGATTATCCCTTTGGGGCAGCCCAGTTTGTGGGCCATGACCTATCACATGCCCTTCTGGGGTTTTGCCCCAGGGTGTTTTCAGGGTCTCCCTTTTTTTACATATATATTGTTGTATGTTTTCAGATCGGAATTCTCTGTTTTTGAATGTTTGTGGTTGGTTGTTATTTACTGAGGGTGGTCCAGGTTTCTCTCTTGGGGCAGCCCCGTTTGTGGACCATGACCTATCACATGCCCATCTGGGGTTCTGGCTCTAGGGTGTCACCAGCATCCTCCCCTTTTTACATAGATATCTGTTTGTATGTCTTTAGATCAGGGATTTGCCTTTCTTTTACTGATTGAGCACTCCCCGCCTTAGCAGCCATTTCTAATGTGCTTCTTTCTTGGGCCTTTATGTGGCTCCTTGTTTGTTTTATTAGTGGTGCATTGTTTATTCGTGTATCTCTGGTTGGTTGCTTTTGGTATTTCCTATCACGACTGTACCCAAATGGGAGTGTTTTGAGGTGTACTAGTCTCCTATTTTTTAAAGCAATTTTGCTTTGGTGTGCATGTGCAGGTCATAGGTGGGGTGCATTCTGTCCCCCCTGAGACATATTTTTAATGCTTTATTTTGTAGGATTTGCAGCTTTTGAAGACCTTTATTGACATTTCTTGTGTCATGAATTTTCTTAATTTGGCAAATAACCAGAGTTTGTGATTTGTTTTTTGTATGGTGTTTGTTATTCATAGGTTGTAGTTTAGTTGGCTGTCCAGCTTTCCGGTTGTGGTCTATGTGAGAAGAGCAACGTTTTGGATTTGCTGGCATTTATGGTTATTTTATTAGATTCGCACCAGACATCCAGTTTCTGTAGTAGTTTATTTATATCATATGATTTAACCACTCGTTTTCTTTACTGCACACTGTGTCTTGATCCAAATACCTTCCGCTATGTTGAGTACCTATGCTGTACACTATGCAGCATAGGCTGCGCCTCCACTTTTAATGTTCAGAATGGGGTGTGCTGCACACAATGCAGCACATTCCACTTCCCCATCACTATGTACAAACCAAATGGTTGGAAGACCAGTGCCTGGGCACTGACAAAATATGTATTGAGGCAAATAACATATTTACCAATGGGTGTTCTCTGTGGCGGAGTGGTTAGTGTCTAACTTTATTCTAGATCAGGCTCCTAATCTGAAGATCAGTGGTTCAATTCCCCATGCTATCACCTCTGCCAATTTGTATTTCCACTGCTGTGTATAACTTATGTGCATCATCAAATGCCCATTGCTCTATTACCATGTCTATGTGGTGTGGGAGGTTAAAAATCGCTTGGGTCGGTAAAAGTTCAGGCTCAGGTATTTTATCGACCAACTGGCTAATGATGAAAACAAGACTCTTCAGACTTATCCATGATAGGCCATATAAATCTTCAAGAATACTAAACCAAATTATGAATAATACCTTAGGGTCCTATTTATGTTAATCCTAGTATTTAGTTCCGCCTTTTCTGATAGCTGACATTGAAGGGGCAGCAACATGAGTAACACAACTGTACTTATTTAGAACTATCAGGATCCAATATGGTGAATCATAGTTTGTACATCTTGAACCAACCTATACTCTAGGATTCAGGGTCTTTGTACTGAAGCTGTGGCAGATCTTTTAATTAACTGCTAAATTAACCCCCTCCCTAATGCCATCCTTTAAAGTTGGTTGTTGGAGTTTTACATCCTGGCAACATCTAAGGTAATATCAGAATGGATACCGACTTGTGACAGTGTCTGCGCATGGCAACTTATTAGTGCTACCACACTGGGAGACCAGGCCGCCAGCACCATGACCTGATATCCCACTCAGTCAGTTAACACCGGCTATGTATCAGGGTATTGTATCCTAGTTGAATCCATAAATAATACCAAATGGCGGTTATGTTTTAGGGTCGTTCTGATCACTACACCTCTGTTAATCAGCGTTGCCAATGCGCATCATCGTACTCCACTGATGCTTCACGATATATGATATGGCATGTTTTTTTGTGCCTGCAATACACACTTCATATTAATTTTGATGGTTTTGACTAACTTTGGTCACTTTGACCAGAGTGGCATCCATTTTGAGTAACATGACCACAAATGTTGTTAACTGTGCCATTAGATGGCACCACCGATATGGTTTACCGGATAATGGTACAGATGGATTCCACCAGATGGTGGCACTATATTGAAACAGGACCGTGCATGAATCCGGAACATAGCAGAGAACGTAAATATGCTATCTGAATATAGTCAGAGACCGTCAATATATATATATATAATGACAATTCAACACAATATTGGTCCAGGGATTGATGTGGAGCCTAGATTTAACCTGTGCATAGCACAGGATAAAGCTACTACTATGTAATTCACTTCACTCAAATAACAAGGACAACAGGACACGTCTGGTACATAGGTTTATTAAAAAATAAATCAGTAACCTGAGGCAGGCCTTTCACTTTCTACTCTTACTCTGTCCATGTCTATGGCTCGCTGGTTGGTCACCATAGAGCAAATAGACATGTCCTTTGACTCAACTCTCCTAATTTCTCTTTCCTAGACTATACCCTTTCTATTTCTCCCAGGCATACTTCTCCCCCTGACCAGGGGAGTTGTGTGCTTGGATGGGGCCCTGTACCTTTACGCTTCTCTTGCTTTGTTCTCGTTGCTGGAACCACCGCTGCACCCATCTTTACCCGCCCTTCCTCGAAACCCTTGCTGCTGTCTGCTGGATACAAGTGCTCAACTACTGCCGGACCGAAGAGATTCGGTGCCGCCCCAACGCTTCGCCGTTACAACATTGGAAAGATGTCCCCAGCTTCTACAACCGCCCCTACTGAAGATTAATCTTCAACCAAAGATTGGGCTGATTTATCGGAGCCTCTCTATAATGTTGCAGCTCTGCAACCAGTAACTGTCGTAAGGTTACAACCCCCCCCCCCCCAAGTCAAGGCCTGACAACGAGTAAGGAACTGCATGTGTGCACGTATGACCTGCAAGCAATAGGTAGCAGAGGCACTTGCAGTTAAGAGTGATCTGGATAAGGCACGGAGATAAAGAGATCGAAGTCCAGGCAGGGTTAGCAGAGTATGATCAAGTTCAGGGTTCAGCGAGCAACGGAGACATCAGCACTCAGTCTCTAACTGTGGATGGAGGCGGGGTGCTTTAGTGAAGTTACTTGTCCCAGTTTTGTTTGTAGTTTCTTTACGTCCTAGCAACATCTAAGGAGGTCATATCAGGACAGGTACCGCTTTGTGTCAGTGCACACTCATGGCGATTATATAGTGCTGCCCCACTGGGAAATCAGGCCGCCAGCACCATGACCTGATATCCAACTCAGTCACATTATCCTGACACTTAGCTAAGCAGTCCTTTCCCTATCCTATTAATGCCAAGCACCAGGCTAGGAAGTGACAAGTATCAAATTTATAAGTCATTGGTTTGACTCGACTGGGAACCAAACTCCTGACTTTCCGCACGCGAGTCCCACGATCTCCCAATTAGGTCAGCGCGACCAGTCGGTAGACCAAAGTGAAGAGAGAAGGGCATACCGGTCACGTGATTGTACAAAACGAGGTCAAGAAGCCTCGTTCGGGAATTACAGGGTCCGTACAGGTCTTGAAAAGTCTTGAATTTCATTTTCCCCATTTTAGGGTTTTGGCAAGCCGTGAATTTAACCTATTTTGCGTAGTTAATCTTAAAAAGCCTTGAATTCCATTAAACTGTCCCCCGTCTCCACTGATCTAAATTAGTGCGAAACCGCCATTCACCATTGTTTTTCTTTCCTGAAATCCAAATGATAATAGTCTTGAATCCCTATCAAATACAGCCTTGAAAAAGCCTTGAATTCCATATGTTCACAAGTGTACGCACCCTGGAAATGTTTATGTTAGCGAGCCAACAGATGTAATGTTGCTGGAGGTATGGTATCTCAGTAAAGACAGCACTATAAAGCTACTAGGAGTGTCTACTCATACAAGTCGGCTGTCGTCCTCGCATTAAGCTACCTGGATACCATGTTGATGAATCGCAAATCATTTGTTTCTTGGGGTTTCACATCCAAGCAACATCTTAGGTCATATCAGGACGGGAATAACGAATCAGTCAATGAATCAAAATCAACAAAAACCGAAGCGCTTTTATAGCCTTAAAATTTCACTAACCTCTCATGACAAACGATTTTGCCAAAGGGAACAAAAAGCAAGTTCTGCAACATTTAGAGATTTATTAAACACGTCAACATCTTAATGTTTACCTCAGCAAATGGCGCCAGTGTTTATTCCCCCCCCCCCCGTTATCTGTCCCCACTCTTAAAGGTACATAGTCCGATGAAAGTATCAAGTTTTCGAAACCAAAACCCTTATCTAGATTTGATCCTGTACAGTGTGTTTGTTGTTGTTTTACGTCCTAGCAACATTTAAGGTCATATCAGGACGGGTACCGACTTGTGACAGTGCACACTCATGGTGACTTTATAGTGCTGTCCCACTGGGAAACCAGGCCATTGTAACCATGACCTGGTATCCTACTCAGTCACATTATCCTGACACTGAGCACATCAGTCCTTGCCCTGTCCTAATAATGCTGAGTGCTTGGCTAGGAAGCTACTAGTATCAATTTTTAAGTCATTGGTTTGACTCGATCAGGGTTCGAACCCACGACCCCACGATCTACCAGCATGAGAGACGGTAGATAAAGGATTCACCCGGTACTCGCAGTACACGGGTGAATACCAACCATATATAAAAACGGTCGAAAAAGCGGGTTAATGAATTGAGAGCCTAATTTCACAATCTAAGAAGCAACAATTATTCTTTACATATGTTTTATTGATAGCCCGCTACCTTTGAGTTGACAAATATAATATAATATCTAGTTTAATAAGATTTAAAAGTGAAATCGACGGCGTTCTGCGGCTGCCAACTTGTCTTTTTGCATTCTCTCCCATTTCACCAAGTCTGTGCCGATATAAGTAACCATTTGACACTGGAGGCAGGCATTCTACTTGCTGTTCCATACTAAAGCTATTTTCGCGCATATTTACAGTACATTGTCGTTCACCCGTGTACTACAAGTACCGGGTGAATCTTTTATCTAGGGAGACGGACACTCTAACTCATTCGGCCATCCCATCTGGTCTGATCCTGTACAACTTAGATATGGGTGCACTTATTAAAGTTGCATAATCTGATGGTTTTGAGTTTCTGTAATTTTTTCTGAGATAAATTTGAGATATTTGAAGTGCAAATGTGCAAAAATATTTTGGCAAGCATGCCAAAACTGTGACACCAAAGGCTTCTCCAGTCACAGGTTCTATTTAACTGCCTCAGTATTCCCTTCTATGTTGCGACAAATGCTTTAAATCTGCTTATGTATCTAAGTTAGATATGGAAAATCAAATCTAGATTGTTATTTTTGTTTTGAAAAAGTTGCATAGTCCAATACAAGTATCAAACTTTCGGAACCTAAGCCCTTATATGGTCCTATATAACTTATATATGGGTGCACTTATTAAGCTTTTGTGGCCACTTAGTGGCCACTACATCAAGTGAATAGAACATGTAACCGCTGAAGCCTATGTCAGAGTTTTAACATGCATGCAAGCATTGATTTAACATGTTCTCACTTCAAATATCTACAAAATCAGTGATTTAAAATAAAAGTTACTCCAAACTAAACAGTAAAACCTCTCTAAATCGACCAACCACGGGATCCAATTTTCTTGAAGCTTTATCCTGCCTCTCATGGATAAAGGCTCTGACACATATCCGGATTGGGGAAATGGAAAGAAACCAAACAAAATCCGTTGATATCCGGCAAAGTCCGGTTTGTGTCCATTGCATATCCGTTGCATATCCGTTGATATCCGTTGATATCTTGCCTGATCCGCTACAAGTTTTGAACATGCACAAAACTTTGAATGGATGCTGCCGGATTGACGTCTATGGTTCTTGTCCGGTTTGAGTTTGTTTAGTCCGCTTATCATCCATTGGCTATCCGTTCATGTATGTTTCCTGTCCGTTTCCTGTCTGTTTCATGTCTGTTTGTCCGGCGGCCTTTGACCCGATATCACAGCATTTTGACACATTTTAATACATTTTGATACTTATCACACCCGAACACAACCGGACTAGACAATTGCTCAATCCGGCATAGTGTGACAGGCACTTAAGTCAGAACAGACTTGTTTTCAGCATTGGACAGTTTGTCGATAGAAAGCCCGAGCCTACACGTTAACCGATGCAAGGTTTTTTAACCTCCCACACCACATAGACATGGTATGAGAGCAACTGGTCTTTGATGACGCTGTAAGTTATACACAGCAGTGGAAATCCAACTTGGCAGAGGTGGTGGCACAAGGAATCAAACACTGACCTACAGATTAAGAGTCAAACCTAGAAAAAAGTCAGGAATTCTAACCACTCCACCACAGAAAACACCACATTTAAAGGTCGATTTAGGGAGATGATCGGTTAAGGGAGTTATTTTATCGTTACAATGGTATTGCATGGACAATCGTTTGGGACCCAAATAAAGCGATCAAAATAGGGGAATGGCCAATCTGTGGAGGTGATCGGTTAGAGAGGTTTTACTATAGATTACAATAATAATCAATCTAATATATTTATGTAAAGAAACATAGACAAACTCAAAACCATCCGTGTATGCAACTAAATGCGGAGATCCGTTTTACTTAGAGAGCTATGTAAAAAAAAGGTACCAAGATGATATAAATACAAGGTGTCCTATATACGAACCTCACTTGACCTCATTTTCTTATTTACCCCGAGTTGGAGGTCATTACCCCTACCTATCTACATAGGCTGCTCAAACAGTGGTGTACAGTCAAACCTCTCTAACCGACAACCTCCACAGATCGACGACTCCTCTATATCGATCGCTTTATTTGGGTTCCAATCGATCACCTCTACAATACCATTGTAACGATTAAAACAAACTCCCTAAACCTCCCACCTCCCTAAATGGACCATTTAAAATCGGTCACATGGTCGGTCGATTTATAGGTTTTACTGTATTTACACATTGTTCACATTGTTGAATTCCACACATGCGATCTGTCTAGATCACGTGATTCATACTGGTTTTGTCTCAGCACATTGTCAGTACTTTAGGAGTTTTGAATTTTATTTGATTTAACCACAACCATATAATAAGGCAATTGTATCACTTCCCCAAGGGGTGATCTTCCAGCCGAGCAACCAATGTTAGATTAAATTAAAATTCATACATATGCAAAATCGGATGCCCGGACAAGAGCTATATACCTGGACTAGCGGTACAGTGGCGGCTTCCTATGCGGAAGGCGGTGGGTTCGAAGTTAGCGGGACAGTGGCAGCTTTCCATGTTGAAGGCCGTGGGTTCCAGAAAGTTCAAACGCTACTGTAGTGGTCTACACTGACCTCTGAGGAAAGGAGCTACACACTATACACACATGTGAAGTCCACAGCTCGAATCTATGGTTGTGTAGGCAGGCTATAGTGGAATCAATACAGGCAAAAAGAGAAAGGAAGAGTATAAAGAGTGAAAGAAGAGAGAGAGACAAGCCCTCAGGTTTATTATTTATATGGTACATGGATCCAGTAGAGTGTATCACCTCACCCCATTCTCACAATGAGAAACAAGCATTTCTAGCTCCACCAATGAGAAACAAGCATTTCTAGCTCCACCAATGAGAAACAAGCATTTCCGGTGCCCATCGTTACAGTGATCTGCCCACCACCACCAAGCGGCGTGGCTCCCCTGGCCACCACCTACCTTCAGTTGAGTGTGTGGTGATCCATGACTAGCAGAGGGGGGAGGGGGTAGTGGGTAGGGCTCTGAGTGCCCCTTACACGCTATCTTACTGGCACCACAATGTCTACTTACCAATCAATCAAGTACCACCAGCAACTACATAAACACATCTATGCGCCTGGCCCTATATACCTGTTTCACAAATAGAACATTTGCATTCCCCCCACCAATGCATCATTATCGGAATATTTTACATACAGGTAGGTGTGAATAGGGTGATTGCATCTGGGAGCCTAGCTATCCATGGAATAGCATGAGGTCTGGGTTCGAATCCTGTTTTAGGTGCAATATTTTCCATTTTTACCCACCCCCTATGACAGTAGATTTCTATATAGGTTATCAATGAAATCTTCATCGCACTACACGATAGAGGGCAGCACTGATGGACAGCCTGCTAGTGGGATGTCATTCAGGTATGACATTCAGTGTTCGTTTGTTGCTGTTTTACGTCCTAGCAACATCTAATGTCATATCAGGATGGGTACCGACTAGTGACAGTGCACACTCATGGCAACTTTATAATGCTGCCTCACTGGGAAATCAGGCCACGGGCGCTATGACCCAACATTTCACTCAGTCACATTATCCTGAAACTGAGCTAACCAGTCCTTGCCCTATCCTATTATTGTCAACCGCCAGGCTAGGAACCAACAAGTATCAATTTTATATGTCATTGGTTTGACTCTTGACTGAGAAAGGAACTCCCGCACGAGAGGCCCGCGCTCTACCGATTAGGCCATCGCGCCCGGTAGGCATTCAGTGCGATTATTGTAACAATACACCAACCAGTCCTTGTCCTACCCAGCGAATGACTATGAAACAACAAGTGGTCATTTTGTTCTAATTGTAAAACCACAGAATAACGATGTAATCTTCAGTTCTTCACGCAGTCATCCGAAATTTTCAGACCGTATAGTCCTTGGTTTGTTGTTGGAGTTTTACGTCCTCACAACATCTAGGTGTAAGATTTCCCGATAATTAGACATTGGCAGGTAGTGTGAACTGGTCTATAACTGTAAATGATGTAATGTGACCAAATGCATATGGTATTGTGTAGTGTTGTTGATCCTTTACTTAGTTTAGATAGACATTGTGTATTATAATAGATAATGTGAGAGGGGCACTACTCTTAGTGTGATAGAGCCTTAGCAGCTCTGCTCACATACCCCCTTCCCCCCAAGTGTTATTTACGGACCATTGCACACCCAGACACAACAAGACACTGTATCAATAAACAACCAAGGCATGGATACAAGCATGCTGACTGTTCATTGGTAGATTTGAGAATGCTTACTGTTGATTGGAGGAGCTGGTCAGGTGTGACAGCCATCTGAGGGTGCAAGGTTTTCCTGCATACTTTATACTCTACCTTTCTTATACTTGCCTGTAGTGATTTCCTATTTAACCTGCCTACACAACTACAGCTGCCAGCTGTCGACTTTACATAGGGTCATATCAAGATGGGTACCGACTTGTGACAGTGTGCACTCATGGTGGCTTTATAGTGCTGCCCCACTGGGAAATAAGGCCACCGACACTATGCCCAAATATGCCACTCAGTCACGTTATGCTGACACTGAGCTAAGCAGTCCTTGCCCTATCTTATTAATGCCGAGTGCCAGGCTAGAAAGCGACAAGAATCAAATTTATAAGTCATTGGTTTGATTCGACGTGGAACCAAACTTCCGATCTCCTACATGTGAGGCCCGTGCTCTACCGATTCGGCCACCTCGCCCGGTGACTTGTGTAGTCAGATATTATTATTACATATCACTTTGTCCCAAATCAAATCTATATTTATATTCTACACGTCAGGCTCCACTTGCTGGAATAGGTTGCTAAAGGAGGTGAGAAAAGCATCATCTCTTGAAAGGTCAAATATGTCGATAAATAGAATAAATACGGGATAACGAGATATAATATATTTATGAATTATTTGATATATTATAAGCGAATTCACACCCCTCACACTCCTCACACCCCTCACATCCCTCACACTCCTCGCAACCGTCACACCCCTCACACCCCTCACACTCCTCACACTCCTCACACTCCTAACACTCCTCACACTCCTCACACCCCTCACACCCCTCACACCCGTCACACCCCTCACACCCGTCACACCCGTCACACCCCTCACACCCCTCACACTCCTAACACCCCTCACACTCCTCACACACCTCACACTCCTCACACCCCTCACACCCCTCACACCCGTCACACTCCTCACACTCCTCACACTCCTCACACTCCTCACACACCTCACACCCGTCACACCCGTCACACCCGTCACACCCCTCACACCCCTCACACTCCTAACACCCCTCACACTCCTCACACAC
Source organism: Branchipolynoe longqiensis (assembly GCA_030323885.1). Taxonomy (NCBI): domain Eukaryota; kingdom Metazoa; phylum Annelida; class Polychaeta; order Phyllodocida; family Polynoidae; genus Branchipolynoe; species Branchipolynoe longqiensis. Next base: position 8,975 of record JASIRB010001449.1, on the reverse strand, counting down.
CTCACACTCCTCACACCCCTCCCACTCCTCCCACACATCACACAAATCACATTCCTCACACCCCTTACACCACCCATACACCCCTGACTCCTCTCAGACCCTCACAGCCCTCACACTCCCACACCCCTCACACTCCTCACACCCCTCACACCCCTCACCCTCCTCACACCATTCACACCGCTCACACCCTCACACCCCTCACACTGCTCACACCCCTCACACCCATCACCCTCCTGACACCCCTCACCCTCCTGACACCCCTCACACTGCTAACATCCCTCACACCCCTAACACACCTCACACTGCTCACACCCATCACACCCATCACACCCATCACAGCCCTCACACCCCTCACACTCCTAACACACCTCATACAAATCACATTCCTCACACCCCTTACACCACCCATACACCCGTGACTCCTCTCACACCCTCGCACTCCTCCCCCCCCCCCCCCCCCCCCCAACTCTCACCCCCACAACCCTAAAGCTGAGATTCCTTCTACACAGTATGCGGCATGCAGCATGCGGCATGTGGTATGCGAATCGGAAGATTCCTTCTATGCGATATGTGGCATGCGGCATGCGGCACATGACTGGCTATATTTAAAAAATATAAATAAACAAGTATACTCCATACTGCACTGTATATGGCCTAATATGGCATGTAAATCTATGTAACTGTTGGTACGTCACATGGAGGTTCCTACCTTTATAATTACCAAATTATAGATAAGTATTCATATTTTTGTGGCTCTGGTAGCATTTTTACCAACCCGAAGCCCCACCACCACCACTACCATATGTTTCCCCTCAGCACCCTTGTGCGTGACCGTTCCATAATGCTCTGTCGCCTCTCCTCATCTAAACCTAATGGACAAGTGCGACTGATGTTTCTATTCGCACACTGCGTGCCACATGCCACATGCCACACCGATCGCTACAGGGACCGATTGAGTTGTCGCATTCGCATTCACATTCGCATTCGCATTCGCATACCGCCTGTAAGGGTTGCAGCCCATTGACTTCAAGGCGTTTCGATTTTTTTGCCGCATTTGCATACCGCATACCGCATACCACGTGTAAGGAATCTCAGCTTTACATGTTACAATGGCGTTCCATATTGTGAACTAGGTCACCACTCGGGGTGATTGCCACGCGAAGGCGCTCTAAAGAAAAACAAAAAACATTCAGATATGCAAACATGACTATTGAATCAGAGATCTCCCGGCACGCATTCCACACAAGAATGAAAACTGTATCAAATGCCAGCATGCATGTGGACTGTATTACTAACAAAATGATTATGATAACCGCTACTAGTGAAGCTAGGTGAATCGGGAAGTACGTGAAAACACACATCTTTTAGATATAATATCATTGAAATGCAATTCCGCTTAATTTTGTTGTGGGGGGTGATGAAAATGGGAAATATTGTGCTTAGAGCGGGACTCGAACCCACATCTCTTTGCATTCCAGGCCAGTGTGCTAACCATTACACCACCTAGGCTCCCAGATGTCACCACACTACCCACACGTACCTTTCTATGTGGTTACTTGCCTGAGAGGTCAGTGCAGACCACTACAATTGCATAGTATTAGTAGTTCACATGTCGAAGATCATCGTGAAATAACCCCTAATCTTTTTAAAGTGAAATCAGGAGAACAAGCAGAGAATACGAGATGAGCTTCCAAATTTGTTGCATATTTCCTAAAGAGAAGAACACCAGATCAGATGGAACATGGCAAGGGTGAACTATGACAGTTCCTCCGATAGGCGGCAGCGCCAGAACCCCAAAAGGCATCGCAAATGTGGGACGTAGTGAAAGATGTCTGACTTTCCCGTTAGGCGGCAGCACTGTAGCTCTTGCTGCAAGCTCAGCTAAGCGATGCGTGCAGACTGGTGGTGTACGTTTAGTTAGAAAATAGATAGTGACTGAGCGATCACCATTTCACTCCGTGAAATAATCGAAGGCCACAAAAAGCTCGGTGCACATATCTTCATGAACCACCCATATATATCTTAGATATGGTCGTGGCATTATCCCCCAACTGGACCATTCACAGTTTTATATTTTAATTCTTTTTGTATTGTTCTTTTACGTCCTAGCAACATCTAAGGTCATATCAGGACGGGTAGCGACTTGTGACAGTGTGCACTCATGGCGACTATAGTGCTGCCCCACTGGGATACCAGGCCGCCAGCACCATGACCTGATACCCCACTCAGTCACATTATCCTGACCCTGAGCCAACCAGTCCTTGCCCTATCCTAATAATGCCGAGCACCTGGCTAGGAAGCGACAAGTGTAAATTGTTAAGTCATTGGTTTGACTCGACCAGGGTTCGAACCCACGATCCAACGGTCTCAAAGCAGTAAACAATAGTATATCAATAATACAACAGTGCCGACAACAATGACAAACACTTCATCCTATATAATACAAGAGACGGACGCTCTAACTCATTCGGTCATCCCGTCTGGTTGGGCGAATCACATACTTTTGTTGATGTTTGGTGATGAATTTATTTACCCGGCTCATAACGGATAAGCGTGTTAATACTTGTTTTCACCGCTGGGCAGCACTAGTCCAATTTGATTCAAATCTGTAGAATTTTGTTTTAGTAATAAATTAGATTTTCTTTGTTGTTGTTGATGGCTTGTAATTGTTTGTAGATTGCAAACAGTCCAAAATCCAACTTTCATTATACTTTGTGTTAGTCCATTTAACTTACAACCCCATTACAATTTACATTGCCTGGGGCCATATGCAGGAGTCAGTGTTAGCGGGGTTTGGTGTTAGAGCCTGTTACCGTTTAGCTATCACTGAAGTCGGGACCTGTGTCAAGTCGTATGCAGGAGTGCGTAACACTTTAATTATAGCTGAACATGAATTTATTTATAGATTTGGGAAATCCCTCTGCATTTGTAGCCATATATTAGGCTCAAATCTATTGAATGCGATCATATTTAACAGAATTACATACGCAATAAGTGAAATTTGATCAATTTAACCCTAAATTCGAAGCGTTATTAAGGCTACTGCCGCATTGGCGGCGATATTAATACTTATATTTTCGAATCGACGAACATAATGTAAACAAATCGCCGCCGTCACCGCATCGACGTCGCGTTCCATACTGGCGGCGGCGGCCGTTTGTTTACTGTACGTTCGTCGATTCGAAAATATAAGTATTAATATCGCCGCCAATGCGGCGTTAGCCTTAATAATGCTTCGAATTTAGGGTTAAATTGATCAAATTTCACTTATTGCGTATGTAATTCTGTTAAATATGACAGCATTGAATAGATTTGGGCATAATGAACTCGCTAAACCTCCTATGTATCAGGGGTAAGGTAACGCCGGTTAAGGTTTTGGTGTTAGGCTTATCACCGACTCGTGCATACCATTTTTTGCCGCTAACCGGGAAATTTCCGCTTACCACCGTTTTGGCTCGTTACCACCGACTCCTGCATATGGCCCCTGGTGTTCGATAGTTTTAGAATAAGCCCCGGACTGGCTGCCTGAGTGCTAAGATAGTATGACTGGTTAGTATATCACATCATACTTCCGGCAGCACGGACTTTTCAGTGGGGAGCAGCACTATAAAGTCACATGTTTAAACACTGTCATATATCTTTCTCCCATGATGATATGACTGCGATAGTTACTAGGGACCAGACGGGGTGGCCGAAGGAGTTGAGTGTCCGTCCCCTGTTTTGGGAGATCGGGGGATCCGAACCCATGAGATCGTGGGCTCGAACCCATGTCGAGTCAAACCAATGACTTAAAAATTGATACTTATCATTTCCTAGCCTGACACTCAGCATTACTAGGATACGGCAAGGACTGATTTGCTCAGTGTCAGGATAATGTGACTGAGTGGGATATTAGGTCATGGTGCTGGCAGCCTGATTTCCAAGTGGGGCAGCACTATACATTCGCCATAAGTGCGCACTGTCACAAGTCGGTACCCGTCCTGATATTACCTTAGATGTTGCTAGGATGTAAACCCACTACAAACAAACTCGTCACTAGGGACTGGCTTTTGTTAAGACGCAAAACCGGTATAAACAAACCAATAAACAAACCTGTACATACCTGATTTTCATTACCTTAATAGTCTTGATTCGAACAAAGGATCGTTAGAGACTGTTCCAATACGGCACATTTATTATTCACGCCAAGTCCAACCTGCACAGACCAAGAGCACGACACCGAGTCATTAAAGACACCACTGCCTGCAATGAAAAGTGTTCCGAAGAATATTGATACCGGGCGTGGTGGCCCAGTCGGTAGAGCGCGACCCTCGCGAGCGGAAGGTCGGGTGTTCGAGTCAAAACAATGACTTAAGGCCCTGTCACATTACGGCGTATGGTGGGAGCGTATGGCGGCGTAGCGGCATTACGTCATATACGTCGGCATACGCCGCATACGCTACTCATACGCTACTCATACGCTACTCATACGCCGCCAGTGCCGCAACATGCCGGCGTATGTGAAGCGTATGAGGCATACGCCGCCATACGCTTTCATAAATTCGTCCGTCCAATTTTTTTTGTGCATGCTCAAAAAAACACGACCTATGAGGGCGTATGGCCCATAATGTCAAAAAATGTCACAGCACGCTCCCATACGCTCCCATACGCTCCTCATACGCTCCTCGTACGCTCCTCATAGGTCCCCCATACGCTCAAACACACCCGAAAGTGGCACCAGCACGGCGTACGTAGGTTTTCAATACGCTCCCGCCATACGCCGTAATGTGACAGCCCCTTTAGAAATTGATAGTTGTCGCTTCCTAGCCAGGCACTCAGCATTATTAGGATAGGGCAAAGACCGGTTAGCTCAGTGTCAGGATAATGTGACTGGGTGGGATATCGGGTCATGGGACCAGTGGTCTAACTTCCAAGTGGGGCAGCACTATAAAGTTGCCATGAGTGCACACTGTCACAAGTCGGTACCCATCTGGATATGACCTTAGATGTTACTAGGACATAAAACAACAAACGACGACAATAACTGAAGAATATTGATTCATTATCGGGTTGGAAGTAAATGGAGATGTAATGTTAATCTACGCCTACACATTTCTTAAATTCCCTGCTTGTATTTTTAACGTAGCAATTGTAACCATCAACTGAACCCAAAGTAAAGGCCCTGTCAAATCTCACCGGATTGGGGGAAACGGACAGAAACTGAATAAAGTCTGGTTTGTGACCGTAGAAGTTTTGAACATGCACAAAACTAGGAACGGATTCCACCAGATTGATGTCTATAGTTCTTGTCCGGTTTGAGTTTGTTTCGTCCATTGCCTATCCGTTCATGTCTGTATCATGTCTCTTTCATGTCCATTCATCCAGTGGCCATTGACCCGACAGCGCAACATTTTGACACATTTTAATACATTTTGATACTTATCACCACCGGACGAGACAATTCTGTCCGTTGCTCAATCCGGCAAGGTGTGACAGCCGCTTTAAAGTCCTATGAAGCATCAAATTAAAAAACAAAAACCTCGCCTAAGTCTGATTCTACATGTCTAATTTAGATACATATACACTTATTAAGCATTTGTTTCCATATAGAAGGGAATACTGAGTCAATGTATTAGAACCTGTCCCTGCATACCCATATCATGTCAGGGTTTTGGCTAGATAAACCATTCACATGGTAATCGCAGTACACGGGTGAATACCAACCCTATATAAAAACGGTCGAAAATGCGGGTCAATGAATTGAGAGCCTAATTTCACAATCTAAGAAGCAACAATTATTGTTTACATATGTCTTATTGATAGCCCGCTACCTTTGAGTTGAAAAATATAATATAATATCTAGTTTAATAAGATTTAATAGTGAAATCGATGGCGTTCTGCGGCCGCCATCTTGTCTTTTTGCATTCTCTCCCATTCCACCAACTCTGTGCCTATATGAGTAGCCATTTGATCACGGAGCCACAGTTTCTAGGTCATGTTCCATACTAAACCTATTTTCGCCCGTATTTACACTATGTTGTCCTTCACCCGTGTACTACAAGTACCAGGTGAATCTTTTATCTAGGTTTTGGCATGCTTGCCGAGATTAATTGTGCATACTTGCACTTCAAATGTCTGAAAAGTTACCCATTTAACATAAAGGTGAATTCAAAGTAAAGCAAGGTACATTATGACAATTAATTTAATATATTTATCTCAGAAAAATGACAGAAACTTAAAAAAACCTCATCGGACTGTGCAACCTTAAGCAGTACACTGCAGCTACTCGCGGTGAGCGCGCCAAGTGGATGCTAGGTGCCGTGCAATGCGCGCAATTAACTCGTTAAGTCTACGGCCTGTTCGCTCATGCGTGACGATTGTCCCCAACAGGGTCTGAGCTGCTTGGTACGGCCAGGTCTGAGCATGGACTCACGTACCTTACAAAGGTCAACAGAGGCAGCTAAATAAGAACATAATTAGGGGAGGGAATGGTGGTTGTTGGAGTTTTACGTCATGGCAACATCTAAGCTCATATCAGGATGGGTAGAAACTTGTGACATTGCGCACGCATGGTGACTTTATTTAATAGTGCTGCCACATTGGGAAATCAGGCTGCTGGCACCATGATCCGATATCCCACTCATTCACATTATCCTGACAATGAGTTCACAAGAACTTGTCCTATCCTATTAATGCTGAGTGCCAGACTAGGAAGCCACAAGTATCAATTTTATAGTCAATAGTTTGACTCGACCGGGAATTGAACTCTCAACTTTCCGCACAGGAGTCACGCGGTTTAGCGGAGGGAAAGAGGAGGGGATGTGAACGCGGGGGGGGGGGTGGTAAGAGGGTAAGAGGGTAAGAGGGTAAGAGGGTAGGAGGGTAAGAGGGTAGGAGAGGGTAGGAGAGGGGAGAGGCAAGGGGACCGGCTGATGCACGAAGGACAAGAGGTTGGATGAAATGGAAGGAGGGGTACGGATGGAGAGTGAGAGAAGACAGAAGAGAGGAAAAGGAAGAAGTGCTGAAGGAAGAAAGAAGAGAGAGGAGGGAGGGGGGAGGAGGGAAGAGGGAGGAGGGAGGAAAGAGAGCGATGCAGGAGGCGATAGGGAAGAGAGGGAGGAGAGCGGGAGGAGAGAGTGAGGACAGAGAGGGATACAGGAGGAGAGAGGAAGGAGAGGGAGGAAAGAGGATGGGTACAGGAGGATAGAGGAAAGAGAAAGGGAGGAGAGAGGGAGGAGAGAGGAGGGACATAGGGAGGAGAGAGCGGAGAGAGAGCGGAGAGAGAGCGGAGAGAGAGATACAGGAGGATAGAGGAAGGAGAGGGAGGAGATAGGAGGAGAGGGAGGACAGAGGGAGGAGAGAGGAGTTATATAGGAGGAGAGAAGAAGGAGGAGGGGGGAAAGAGGAGGGGTATCAGAGGAGAGAGGGAAGAGAGAGGAGGAGAGAGGGAAGAGAGAGGGAGGAGAGAGGGAGGAGAGGGAGGAGAGAGGGAGGAGAGAAGAAGTATATAGGGAGGAGAGAGGGAGGAGAGAGAGGGAGGAGAGAGAGAGGAGAGAGAGGGATACAGGAGGATAGAGGAAGGAGGGAGAGGCGAAAGGAGGGATACAGGAGGAGAGAGGAAAGAGAAAGGGAGGAGACAGGGAGGAGAGAGAGAGGAGAAAGGAGGGTTACAGGAGGATAGAGGAAAGCGAGAGGGATGAGAGAGGGAGGAGAGAGAGGAGTGAGGAGGGATACAGGAGGAGAGAAGAAGGAGAGGGAGGAGAGATGGCGGAGAGAGGAGGAAGAGGCATCACTTGTCAGCGCTAGAGCACTGGGCTTCTGGGCGCACAGTACAATTCTTTGATACATAAAAGAAACTATCAGTTGTAATGCTATCAGGCCAATTCTGCTTCATTTGCCTTTGTGCGCTTTTGTGCGCATGTCAAACTTACCTATTTTTATGCAGTTACCTGGTGTTAATAGAGGTTTCACACCGGCAAGAACATGTCAATACAGGCACAAACTATTTGTTCCCTGATAGAGTGCCGCTGGTAACTTGCAAAAGCCAGCAGCACTTCAACACTTTTGCAGGCAGCTTTCATGAAATATACAACCGCATAAAAGGAGAGCGGCAGTCAAGTAATGAAAGCAGTCTTTGTCGCATCGCGACCGACATGATGATGATGATGATGATGACCTGGTGTTAGGATTTGCTCTCACAAGCACAACTTATGTGGAACTGCTTCCCCGGTATAATTAATTAATCAAGTTGTTCCGTTGAAAGAGTAGACCTTTATTATTGAAAGCCACACGCATGTGGGTTCATTTAGAATTGATATTTATGCCATTACGCTGAAATCGTGATAACTTACCGACATTCACCGTTGAACCTTTAGTTTGTTTGTCGTTGTTTTACATCCTAGCAACATCTGAGGTCATATACGGATGGGTACTGACTTGTGACAATGCACACTCATGGTGAACTCAGGGGGAACTGGCCGAATGTGGTATGCCCTATTGGTGCCTTGACCTGGATTCTGTAAAAAGCTATGCGCTTGTAAAAATATGCGGATTTTCGGTTCGGATTTATATATTGGCAGAGAGCATTACTATTCTCGGGCGACGGAGTGGGGACCAGGCTTATGTAACAGAGAAGCAATGGGTGCCCCACTCGCTCTGTGACATAAGAGACTATGTGGAAAATGTGATAACACATAGTGCCCAAGATTGTGATGTGATGTTCACATTTAAAAGACAGTTAATGATTAGTGAAATGTTGCCTCCATGCACCAGAAAGAGTGCAAGTGGAGGGGAAGGGCATTTTTAATATATGTTTATTGTAACTGTCTGCAACTACATGTTACCACGGGGCTGATGGGCAAGCACACCCAGCCATCCTGCATACATTATGGACACCACCTGCAGCTGGGGTGGAGTGACAGCTGCCCCCTATTAGGACGTCGCCCTCCAGGCTATAGAGGATGTCTGATTGGCTGGCTGTGGGAGCCCAGTCACCT
>JASIRB010003951.1:0-15306 GCA_030323885.1 Branchipolynoe longqiensis | reverse complement strand
GCATGTGCAATGAGCTAATAATTACGATAACAAAATCCCTTGGGTCGGTAAAGGTGTAGGCTCAGCCTTTCTATTGACAAACTGTCTAATGGTGAAAACAAGGCTATTCAGACTTATCCATGATAGGCAGTATAAATCTTCAACAACAAATAAGTGCACCAGGACATACGTTGAATATATGGGACTGGGCACGGTGGTCGAATCGCTAGAGCGCAAGCCTCCCGTGCGGGAGATCGGAAGTTTGATTCCTGGTCGAGTCAAACCAATGACTTACAAAATTAGTACTTGTCACTTCCTAGCCAGGCGCTTGGCATTATTAGGATAGGGCAAGGACTGATTGGCTCAGTGGCAGGATACTGTGACTGAGTGGGATATCAGGTCAAGGTATCGGCGGCCTGGTCTCTCAGTGGGGCGGCATGATAAAGTCACCATCCGTGCACACTGTCACAAGTCGGTACCCATCCCTATATGACCTTAGATGTTGGCAGGACGTAAAACTCCAACAACCAACCAAATATAAAGGATCATATTGAGGTAAGTGCTTTGGTTTCGACAATGTAATGCTTTCATCAGAGAATGCAGTTTAAATATATTTGATAATTAAACGTTTAATAAAGCCTTTTATGTATATGTCCTGCTTGTATTAAGTATGGTAATATTCCTTATAACAGCGTGTAAAATATTCCGATAAAACGCATTGGTGGGGAATGTGAAATGGTCTATAAAGGAGTACAAATGGTCTATTAATGTAAATGATGTATAGGGCCAGGTGCATGAATGTATTTATGTAGTTGCTGGTGACTCTTCACTTGTAGTCTATAGTCATTGTGTATCAGATAGATAGTGTGAGAAGGGCACTACTGTTAGTGTGTAAGGAGCCTCAAGAGCTCTACCCACTACCCCCTCCCCCCCAACTGTTAGTCACAGATCACCACACACACACAGCAGGCAGGTGCAGGCGAAGCAGCCACACCGCATGGTGGTGGTGGGTAGATCACAGTCGTCATGGTGACACAAGAATACATACTGTTCATTGGTGGAACTAGAAATGCTTGTTGCTGATTGGAGATAATGGTCAGGTGGTATGCCATATCAGATCCATGTACCACTATATAATAATAAACCTGAGGATACAAGTTCTCACTCTACTTTCACTCTATATACTCTTCCTTTCTCTCCTTGCCTGTACTGATTTCACATAGCCTGCCCACACAACTACAGCTGCCAGCCGACGACTTTACAAGCGTATTCCGATAAAAACATCCAATTACCAAAGCCAAATCAACTACCTTGAATTGATTCAACATATCTAACTTAGAATACACTGATGCACTTATTAAACATTTGGCGCCATATAGAAGGGAATACTGAGGCAATGTAATAGAACCTGTTACTGCAGAAAACTATGGTGTCAGAGTATTGGCTAGATAAAAGATTCACCCGGTACTTGTAGTACACGGGTGAACGACAACGTACTGTAAATACGCGCGAAAATAGCTTTAGTATGGAACAGCAAGTAGAATGCCTGCCTCCAGTGTCAAATGGTTACTTATATCGGCACAGAGTTGGTGAAATGGGAGAGAATGCAAAAAGACAAGATGGCGGCCGCAGAACGCAGTCGATTTCACTTTTAAATCTTATTAAACTAGATATTAAATTATATTTTTCAACTCAAAGGTAGCGGGCTATCAATAAGACATATGTAAAGAATAATTGTTGCTTCTTAGATTGTGAAATAAGGCTCGCAATTCCTTAACCCGCTTTTTCGACCGTTTTTTATATAGGGTTGGTATTCACCCATGTACTGCGAGTACTGGGTGAATCCTTTATCTAAGTTTTGGCGTGCTTCCCAACATTAGTTCATCGTGCTTGCACTTCAAATCATTTATGTGGTACTTAAACAACCATTTACTTAGAGTTGATAAATATTAGTATTTCGGTCTATACCATTTATAACTATCGGTGTATCCCATTTATAACATTATATTTACTTTTTTATAACATTATATTTACTGTGTCTGTATAATTAGCAGTCTAAACTACGATGTGAACTCGTCCGGTTAAACGTGACCCCAATGATGTCACTTAGACTCATAACAATAAGAAATCACTACATTCATCTATAGAATCAAAATATAGCCTGGTGCTCGGCATTACTAGGATAGGGCAAGGAACAGTGGAATGAGGAAGATCAATTGTCTGTGATTGAAATTTGCCCCTGCTTAATCAACTAATATACCCCCCAAAAGATGTGTTTAGCTTTCAACACAAAATGGCCGCTAACGGGATATTTGTCAGCGAATAATATTTTTTGCGACTATTAATTTACCGTGCACTAGTTGGCAACAGAAAAAGCTGCGGTGAATGCCAATGGCTTAGTGCCAGTGCCAGTGCCCTTTTAACAAACTTACAATACTTATATTTTGGTTTGGTTTGACCCTCGAATATAATTTGTTGACACAATCCCAAGTTTTTACTGAAAGTGTGGGTGAGTCAACGATTTTGTGCATGCAATGCGCATGCTCTGTTGACGATTTCCGGATATGTGGGGGTTGGGGATTGGAGGGTAAGCCGGCTGTACAGAGAGTGCTTGTTCTCCACCCTACACCATTTCGCTGTTGATTTGATGGTTGGTTTGGTAGTTGGAGTTTTACATCCTGGAAACATCTACGGTCATATCAACACGGGTACCGACTTGTGACAGTGCGCACTCATGGCGACTTCATAGGGCTGCCCCACTCACTTGGAGACAAGGCCGCCAATACCATAACCTGGTATGCCACTCAGTTATATTATCCTGACACTGAGCCAACCAGTCCTTGCCCTATCCTATTAATGGTGAGCGCCAGGCTAGGTAGTGACAAGTATCAATTTTTGAAGTCATTGGTTCGATTCGACTAAGGTTCAAACTGGGGATGGACGCTCAACTCATTCGGCCATCCCATCTGGTCGATTTGGTAGTAAAAGGCGCCACCTTGCGGGGTGGGTGGTGGGTGTGGGTGTGGGGGAGGGGGGGGGGGGTATGCCGCGGGATACAGGTGGCCGAATTGGCCACAGTTCGCTTGTTGACTGGTCTGAACATTGATCAGTCAGATTACTAAAGTTAACTTTTTCATCTTTAGGGTTTGTAAACCCAGATTCGTGATAGAAAACAGACATGAATCGCAAATGAACAACAATACAAAAATAATACACATGATAAATAATAAATATGTGATTCTAAAAATGTATAGTCTGATGGTTTTGAGTTTCTGTCATTTTCTTTAGATAAATATATTCAATTGTTTGTTATAATCTACCTTACTTTAGATTGGAATTATTTATATTTTTTATGGATAACCTTTGGGATATTTGAAGTGTAAACATCTTGAATGAGTTTTACATCCTGGCAACATCTAACGTCATATCCGGACGGGTTGTAAACATGTACAATTAGTTTTGGCAAGCATGCCAAAATTCTGACACCATAGGCTTCTACAGTAACACGTTCTGTTAAATTGACTCGGTAATCCCTTCTGGGTGGCAACACATGCTTAAGCATCAGTATCTAAGTTAGATATGTAGAATACGATCTAGATAATTGTTTTTCTTTTGACTATCCAGCTTTAATTAAATTCCCACGTGGTGTTGATAATATTTTCATTTGTGAATCAAGCAGTTTCTAATTTATGTATCAACCAATTTTATTGTACGGTTGGAAGACCAGTACTCTCGTATTGACAAAAGACATTATTCAATGAATAAACTACATTGAATTGTTTTTAATCCGTTGAAAACCCTGGGTGACATACCGGTTTTGCTGAAAGTGATAACGGACTGGGGCCTGTCAAAATATAATTTGTAATCAAGCCACACATGCTTTTTGTTGTTTTTTTCCTTTTTCTGTGGACTGAGCACATAGCCGAATCAATAGAGTCCGGTCCTCGCGTGTGGGAGATCGGGAGTTCGGTTCCAGGTCGAGTCAAACCAACAACTTATAAAATTGATATTTGCCGCTTCCTAGTCTGGCGCTCGCCATTAATAGGATATAGGACATCTGATATGACCTTAGATGTTGGACGTAAAACTCCAATAACCATCATTCTTCTGTGGATATGCTAATAGTTATCTAAACCTGCTTCTACTGCATCAGTATTGCTAACATTTGACCATCAATTACACTTGATAAATGCAGCCTTGGCTTAGCAGTTCTGCATCCTTCTGGGCCCATATGCATGGAGCAGTGTTAGCGGCGTGTGGTGTTTACCGTCTAACACAGGGTAGCTATCACCGGTTATCGGCGGCGTCAAGAACTATGTCAAGCCGTATGCATGGGCGCTTAAACGGTGAGTGTTAGCTAAACGTGAATGTATTTATAGATTTGGGAAATCCCTCGATTCGACAATATGAATAACGTCGCCAATGCGGCGGCGGCGTTAATATCAGTTCGAATTTAGGGTTAAATTGATCAAATTTCACTTATTGCGTATGTAATTCTGTTAAATATGATAGCATTGAATAGATTTGGGCCTACTATATTGTCGCCAATGCGGCGGTTGGTTTCTCCACACACCGGGAACCAGCACGCCTTGTTACGTTGACGTTGCCGACAGTATGGATATCGACGTCGATGCGGCGGCGGCGATTTGTTTACATTACATTCATCGATTCGAAAATATTAATATCTCCGCCGATGTAGCGGCGGTGTGAATTTCGCTTCGGATTTAGGGTTAATTTGATGAAATTTCACTTATTGCATATTTAATTCTGTCAAATATGATAGCATTGAATAGATTTGGGCTCCATCCTCACACTAACCTAACACTAACACCGCTGTAAACCTGCTATGAGCAGAGTTAGAATTTCCGAGTTTAAACTCGTGGTGTTATGCCTAACACTGCTCCATGCATACAAACTTTTCGGCGCTAAACCAGAAATCCCACCCTAAACGTGGTTTGGCTCGCTAACACTGCTCCATGCATACGGGCCCTGGGCTGCACATAGTCCATCTCCAAGTCACCTCCCCCATACTCATCACAGAGGCGCTCGAGCCTCAGAGTCCACATCGAGCAATAACCGATTAGTATATTTGTGGTCCATGTTTTTGTAATATGAAAATTAACAAAATATAACCATCTAAATTGATAACATTCCTTAAATCTCCATAGTCTTGATGAAAACATCAAATTTTTGGACGCAAAATTATCTAGATTTTATTCTACTTATATTTAAGAAAGAATCTAATTAGGCAGATTTGCCTATTTGGTTTTGATTAAAGTTGTATAGTCCGATGGTTTTGAATTTCTGTATTTTTTCTGAGATTGATATATTAGATTGATCACTAGTATCTACTTTACATTAGTTCAAAGTTACTTTTATTTTAAATGGTATACTTTTGAGATATTTTGTGTGCAAACATGGAAAATTAGTTTTGGCATGCTTGCCAAAACTCTGACACCATAGACTTCTGCAGTAACAGGTTCTGTTAAATTGACTCAGTATTGCCTTCTATGCAGAAACAAATGCTTAATAAGTGCATCAGTATCTAAGTTAGATTTGTAAAATCAAATCTAGATAATTGGTTTGGTTTTGAAAATTTGATATTTCATCGGACTATGCCGCTTTACGGATCTAGGTAGATTTTCTTGAAAACAAGATATGGTGTGTGAGTTTCCGAATTGAATAATTAAAGGGGCAGTAACATGACCAAAATACCTTTGCTAATATGGGCTGTCCAAAGTTGACAACATTTTCACAGTCGTACACAGAGTATGACGAGCGAGTAAAGGTTGACAGTAAAGAACAACTTTGATATTTTTCGGTGATTTTTTGTATGTCCACAAATTGATTAATGTTGCATGGTTCACTTAAAGTTGCATAGTCCAATGAAGCATCAAATTTTCAAAACCAAAATAATGATATAAGATTTGACTCTACATATCTAATTTACATATTGATGCACATATTAAGCATTTATTGCCACATAGAAGGGAACACTGAGACAATTTGATAGAACCTGTTACTGTTGAAGCCTATGGTGTCAGAGTTTTGGCGTGCTTCCCAAAACTAAGTCTGCATGTTTGAATTTCAAATATCTCAAAACTTATCCATTTAAAATCAAAGTTACTTTAACCGGAAATAAGGTAGATGATAACGATCAATTTAATATATTTATCTCAGAAAAATGACCAAAACGCAAAACCATCGGACTATGCAACTTTAAGGAAAATTTCGAAAGCCATTAGACTATGTAACTTTAAGCAGGGGAATTATCAATCGAGGAAACTTGTTCTTCCTCATTCCACTGCTCCTTGTCATATCCTAATAATACATGATGTGGACAAAGGGTTATAATAGTATGCACATTTCAGGCCAGGTAGCGACAAGTATCAATTTTTAAGTTATTGACTTGACTTGACTGGGATCTCTACCATGTTGTTCGAATCACATGACTTACCAAAGTGTGAGGCGACCCCTCAACTTATTTGGCCAAACACTCTGGGTCCAGTGGGGTCTGTCGTAAAATGTTGCTGTGTACTACTTTAGGTTTGCGATACCTCAGGGAGTTTGACGCCCCTGCCCTTCAGAATTGTAAACCACTGCCTTGTGGTACAGGTTCTTGACAGAACCGAAGGCTAAGGGAGCAAACCCTAAACAGAAAACCATGTCACTGTGGCAGCATTAAGGGCAGTTGATGTATGGAACTCCCAACATCTCCCGACCAACCACTGCAGGGACAAATAGTTTTGCGTCTGTATGGACATGTTCTTGCCGGTGTGAAACCTCTATTTGCTCCCCGAGAGAGTGCCACTGGTAACTTGCAAAAGCCAGTAGCACTTCAACACTTTTGCAGGCAGCTTTCATGAAATGTGACATTAAGACCGACTCATGGACATCACTCGCACAGCGGAGAGCTAAATGGAGAGCGGCAGTCAAGTAATGAAAGCAGTCTTTGTCACATCTCGACCGACAGCATGATGATGATGACTACTTTAGGTGGTGTAAGGAATGTGTAAGGAGGGAGGGGGTCTCAAAAAGTAGTACTCTTTGTACTACCTTGAAAATTTGGACAAGTTTGGACGGGCCCTTATTCATAATTATGATGAAATATGACGCAAATTGAATACTGGGGTCAGATATCACCCCTTCCCCCCACTCCCCACACCCACACCACTACCATACATCCGCCCAATCATATACCCCCACCTCCTTCTGCTTGCACATGCTCACAAGGCTCCTGGCACTTAGGAGTGAAAGGGCGAGAGGTGGTAGGTAAATCTTCATGAACTTTGCCACCACCCATCTCTCAGGACCAGGGACGGGGCGAGGTGACCGAATCGGCACAGCGCGGGCCTCGTATGCGGAAGGTCAGGAATTCAGTTACTGGTCGAGTCAAACCAAGGACTTATAAAATTGATACTTGCTGCTTCCTAGCCTGTCGCTCGGCATTATTAGGATAGGGCAATGACTGTTTAGCTCCATGTCAGGATAATGTGACTGAGTGGGATACAGTACTGGCGACCTGATTTCCCAGTGGGGAAGCACTATAAAGTCATCCTGAGTGCGCACTGTCACAAGTTGGTACACGTCCTGATATGACTATAGATGATGCCAGGACGTATAACTGCAACAAGCAACAACGAACCCCACACGCTCCTTTACCTGCTCCCAACAAACCAAGTTATCCGCCTTACAAATTATTTGCCCAGCAAATTCAGAATATGTATATCAGTGTGGCAGTATTGCTATAAACATAGACACTAATAAAGACTGTACTAGACTACTAAATGACTGAAATGTACAATCCACCAAGCATAGTTTATACCATCATTACTAAAAACCTACTTACTCAAACTACTTCATGCAGTCAAAAACACACCCGAGGTATTAACCTTTTAAGCATAACCCTACAAGCTAACCACACTCTATCTAACAGAATAAACAAACCATTCTACTAACACTCCATCGCAAAATGGTATCTCCAACAACATGATAATTTTGCGATTCACAACACAGTAGGCATACAAACCTATGAAGGGAAACTATGCCCCTAACCACTCCATAATGTAAAGGTCTAATCAATACACATGTATCTATCTAAGTATGTATGAATACAACATATAACTACTATTTTTATAAGAAAATTGTCAAACTGTACCATACGTAAGTCTTGGAATGATTAATTTTGTTATTTCAGCTGATTTGAGCTAGCTGCTGATAACAATATCAGACTACATATAGATATATTGTAAATAACTGTATTGTCACATAGCTGTAAGACCAGAGCCCCGCGCTGATACAAAACTTCATTCAATGAATAAACTATATTTACAAAAAAAACCCACATACTCAGAACCAGGGCGCAAAACGAAATCACCACCATTTGAGTCTGGCTTTTAACTGATAGTGATACTAATAGAACCAACCTCTGTTTAGTGGTCAACAAATAGTAAAATACAAAATTTCAACATAAGGCCAAATAAACAACCGGTTGGTGATTGTCTCTTTGATCACACAAATCAGAGTCAGGTGAGCGGTTTTTTATTTTTATTTGTTATTTGTTATTTCAATATTTTCTTTACATGATTTCAATGGAATTACATAAACATACATTTCAGTGCATGCACATGGTGTTATGGTATTTATCGCTGTCCACACATAGTTACATATGACGTATGGCATATATGACATAGACGTAATATGTAACTATATGTAAAATTTAAGACCTAAATGCACTGGGATTGGTCCCACTGCTTCACTGGTCACAGATGGTCCGTGTATTATTAACAACCCCACCGCAACAACATAATCCATAAACTCACACTAGAATTTTCCTAACAAACCAACATTTATATACCGCTTGCCTAACTACAACTGAACATTAAAACTTACTACAAGTTTACTAACTGAATACAGAAGATAACTTCTGCTTACATTCTAAATACTATGTAAATACTCACATTGATCTGACTAATATTGATCTGGTTATATGACATTACTGTACCATATTGTTATGGAACATTTGGGTTTCAGAATTTCATTGTGTTACATGGTGCAAATTGTGTATTCAACAGGTATTGTACACCTTATTCTATATACCTTTTGTGTAAATAACCCTGAATTGAAAAATGGCTGGAAGACCAGTGTTTCGGCACTGACAAAAGACTTATTCAGCAGAATAAACATATTTACCAGCAAAAAAAACAACAACAAAAATCACAAATTGTCTGCTTACAAAAGTTGAATTACTGCTAGCCCGACACATTTTTAACAGTTACAATTTAAAAACAAAATCAGTGCCGGATAATTTTTCAGGCACGGGCGGGGACGATAACAAATTAGATTTTATTTTAGTTGGCCTAATACAACCAATATCACAGCGGAAACACCATTGATTATCACTTAACTGAAGTCAAACAATGTAGATCCTCGTCAGTACATGCATAACCACCTGACAATACAAGGTGTCACAGAGATCTCAATACAGATTGTGATTATTATAGCCTACTAAATCACCACTGGATAAACATGTGGTGAGTCTCACTTTGTGATTGATTGTTGGTGATTGTAAACCGATACAGCAACAAAGGTTATATTCACGGGGAGCATTATTGTGAATTGTGTTGCATAATATATTATGCTGATATTATTTATGATGAAGTGTTGTCGGCACTGCTGTATTATTGATATACTACTGTTTACTGCTTTGAGATCGTGGGGTCGTGGGTTCGAACCATGGTCGAGTCAAACCAATGACTTAAAAATTGATACTTGTCGCATCCTAGCCAGGCGCTCGGCATTAATAGGATTAGGCAGGGACTGGTTGGCTCAGTATCAGGATAATGTGACTGAGTGGGATATCAGGTCATGGTGCTGGCAGCCTGGTTTCCCAGTGGGGCAGCACTATAAAGTCGCCATGAGTCCACACTGCCACAAGTCAGTACCCATCCTGATATGACCTTAGATGTTGCTAGGACCTAAAACAACAACAAACAAAAAAACTGCTTTGAGAACGTGTAACTGCGCTGTAACTTAGTGTAACCTCTCGAGCGACCGAAGCATTTCCTCCAATGCTTCTAAGTACGATAACGCAGTTCAAGAGGTACCCTGGTAGCCACGTGCAGGAACAGAAACACTAACTTTTCTTTCGAGTGACAAATCCATGGAACAGTCTCCCAGACCAAGTGTTTGAAGCACCAACGGTAGATGCATTTGCGAGAAGGTTAGATAGACATTGGAGAGGACACCCACAATTATATGACTTCAGGGCACCGTCGACCTCCATATGTGCGGACAAAATAGTTCTTTTTTTGCCATAATGAGCTGGCATTAGAGGCCCAATAGGGCCTAGATCAGCCGGGAGAGGATCTGTAAGTTAATATAGTAAACGGTGTGTATTAGAAGAGAACTAACCTTCGAGCCTATACAGTGTTCAGACCCATTTTGACATATCAAATTCCATGACTTTCCAGGAACTTTCAGTGCAAAATTCCAGGACGTTTTTAAGATGTTTATTAAATTAAAGTGCGATGAAACACAGCTGTATTCATAATCGATTCACTGGGTAAGATGTGAATTGTGAATAAGCATGAGAAATACTGATGACTATATGCATGGTCTTAATATAAAAATTAAGAGGCAGGATAACGAACCGCAAAATCACTTTTAATACAAAACATCACTGATTGAACTTTGGGCATGTTGTTGGAAATAGGCTTTAGCAAAAATATGGTCATGATGTTCCATGTTCAAGGATTTTCAATAATCTTTAGACACATTCAAAGATATGTATATATAGATGTGTGTATATGTATATATATATCTGTACGATAGTAGAGGCGCCTCCCTCGGTAGCGGGGCCAGCTCGCAGCAAATAATAATAGCATGGAATCATTGGCGTAAAATAAATAGCATGCACAATAAACATACTATAGAGAAAATACAGCTCCGCCCCTTTATACTCATATAATAACTTATATAGTACATATATATATATATATATATATATATGTATGTATATGTATATGTATATGCAGTAAAACCTCCATCACCGACCACCTCCACAGATCAACCACTCACCTAAATCGATCGCTTTATTTGGGTCCCAACAATACCATTGTAACCATATTCTAACTCCCTAAACCGACCACCTCACTAAATCGACGAATTAAAGTCGGTCCCCAGGTCGGTCGATTTAGAGAGGTTTTACTGTCTATGCATATATATATGTACATATATGTATTTATGTATATATATATACTCATATGTATAGATATGCATACATATCGGTCACTATACCCCATCCATCCCCCCCCCCCCTCCCCCCCCCCCGGAAGTCAAAAGAAATTCCTTGCTTGGGGAGGTCTAATGGGTGTATAGCGACCGAACGGAACACATTTTTCAAATCTGTCACGGCACTATAATCACCTTGTGCCATTTGGTCGACCAGTGTGTCGACTCCGTTATATGAAAAAGATCGAGCGACTTTGTCTACATAGTTATTACAGCTGCATAGTCTGAAAACATTAACTTTTCAAAACCAAAATAATTATCTAGATTTAATTCACTAAGGCGGAGACAGCAGTTCCATAGAGTGGTTTTTTATTTTCTTCGTTAAGAGGTTTACATGTCGGGTGTTGTCTTATCTGGGTGCTAGCCCTTTGTGTTTTGTTCGTCCCGTGGGGTTTTTGATCCCAGTGGTGGTATGTGGGGACCGGATTCGAGCCCTTTACCCTTCCCGTGGTCTTTGTGAGGTGTGGGTGGGTGGGTTGAAGTTAGGGTTGGAGTTGTCTGATCGGGAGCTGGAGGGGTTGTGGCCGTGGAGGCGGGTGGAGTTTTAACGGTCACGTGTTCTTTTTGGCGGGAGTGGGTCGCGTCCTCCTCCTGTGGGTGGAGGGGGGTACCCAGGGTTAACGCTAGGTGGCAGCAGAGTGCTGGGCGTATGGGTGTTCTATATCAAGGCGGAGTGGGGTCGGGTCTTGTCGGGGGTTCCGTCCCCGCCCAGTGAATTAGACATGTTACGTTAACATGCACAATTCTACATATCTAACTTAGTTACCGATGCAGTTATTAAACATTTGTCGCCACATAGAAGGGAATACTGAGTCAAATTTTCAAAACCAAAACAATTATCTAGATTTTATTCTACATATCTAACTTAGATACTGGTGCACTTATTAAACATTTGTCATCACATATAACAGTGTACACGGGAATACTGAGTCAATTTAATAGCACCTGTTACTGCAGAAGAATATGGTGTTAGAGTTTTGGCAAGCTTGCCAAAACTAGTTTTGCACGTTTGCACTTCAAATATCTCAAAAGTTTACTATTTAAAGTAAAAGGTTACTTCATCAGAAAAGGGCTTAGAGCAGTGTACCACTAAGCGCAGGCCATCATCAGACGATTTACGCACACACAATATATTATGGACACAGTCAGGTTGACGCGTTGTCGGACTAATATAACCAGCATCTAATTCTTTCAGTAATTTTGAATGGATGAATTCTTTTTGGTCGTCGCTTAATTTAAAGGAAGTTGGACATTAATAATTGGCAGGGCAATGTGTATTCAATACATGAAAGCTCAAAATAAAACCGTGTAGGATATATTCCCAGTTAACGTCGGTGTTACCTCTGAAAAATAATTCAGAAAACGCACAACTGGGTTTCAATTGGGATAGGAGACCGGCGATATAGTATGTGCAAGCACATGTGTCGATATTACATGATGAATTATCTGTAAAAGTCACTATATTGTTATTGTGGCTGAGGTTGACTGCCATGAGCTGCAAGCAGTTTCAGCTCCCTGTCAGTTTCAGCCGTGCGCATAGACTCAAACTGAAGGCATTGTCAATGGTCGTGAGCAATCTTCAAACAGACAATACAGAAAAAGTGAAATATCTCTAAAACCACACCACCTATTAACAAATCGGCTGGTACCCATATAGAAAACATCTTTACCAAAAAGATTATACTAAATTTATAAGGTTAGGGTTGTTGATTTCTATTAATTTTGAATAAAACTAATGTTTTGCAATGCGTGTACCGTCAAACTCAAGGCATTGTCAATGGTCGTGAGCAATCTTCATACAGAAAATACAGGAAAAGTGAAATATCTCTAAAAAGCACACCACCTAAAAACAAATCGCTTGGTACACATATAGAAAACATCTTTACCAAAAAACATTATATTAAATTTATAAGGTTAGTGATGATGCCGTTAGATTTTCACTCATGCGCTAGCCTTGGCCATCCTCCTCTGTATTTCAGCATCAATGCGTCTATATATATATATAGATAAATAT
The DNA here is from genome assembly GCA_030323885.1 of Branchipolynoe longqiensis. NCBI lineage: Eukaryota > Metazoa > Annelida > Polychaeta > Phyllodocida > Polynoidae > Branchipolynoe > Branchipolynoe longqiensis. The sequence goes on along the minus strand of JASIRB010003951.1, from coordinate 2,021 downwards.
GTGGTGAGTCTCATATTGTAAGTGATTGGTGATGACTTTCCGCAGAGTTGTCAACAAAGCCCTTATTCACGAGGGTTCCTTCATTACTCTTAACTATCCGGATTAGCCCAACGGTGTTATGTGCGAACAATGGCTTAACATCCTGGAAAATTAGAACACACAGTAGGCGTACACTTATCTATGTAGGCACTAATATTATTAAACAATAGAAGCCAAGCAATTAAAGTTCCATAGTCCGATGGTGTTGAGTTTCTGTCATTTTCTGAGATAAATATATTAGGTTGATCATTATAATCTATCTTAGTTTAGATTGAAGTGACTTTTTTTTTAAATGGCCAACTTTTGATATATTTGAAATGCAAAATTAATCTTAGCAAGCGCGCCAAAAGTCTGATACCGTATGCTTCTGCAGTAACAGGTTCTATTAAATTGTCTCAACATTAGCTTCTATGTAGTGGCAAATGTTTGATAAGTGCACCAGGTATCGAAGTTACATATATGTAGAGAATAAAATCTAGATAATTGATTTGGTTTTGAAAATGTAATACTTGTTCGGACTATGCAGCTTTAAATAAAAAACACTGCGTAGTGTGTGGGGAAGCTAGCCGAGGAGAACTTGCAAAAATGCCAGCAATGAACACTTAATATTGGAGTCTTTCTGTGTGTTGCTGTTATGACTTTGGCGCTGTCGGCTTCTGTGCTGACCCATTTACCAAACTGTGGAAGGAACAGGCGTACTTGATCATTTATTTATCCACAAGGAAATGGTGTCAGTCACTCCTTGAGTGTTAGTGCACTCATCGATTGCCACGTCGGATCTAGGGCAGATGTGTGTACACAGGGCCGTCATCTTGGTTTGTTGGTGTTTTACATCCTTGCAACATCTAAAGTCATCTAAAGTCGTGCTGTTCTCTGTGGCGGAGTGGTTAGAGTGTCTGACTTTTTTCTAGGTCAGACTCCTAATCTGAGGGTCGGCGGTTCGATTCCCCGTGCCCCCAGCTCTGCCAATTGGGTTTCCACCGCTGTGTATAACTTACAGCGTCATCAAAGGCCGGTTGCTCTCAGACCATGTCTATGTGGTGTGGGATATTAAAAATCCCTTGGGTCGGTAAAAGTGTAGGCACGGGCTTTCTATCGACAAACTGTCTAATGGTGAAAACAAGCCTATTCAGGCTTATCCATGATAGGCAGTATAAATCTTCAACAACAACATCCTTGCAACATCTAAAGTCATATCAGGACATGTACTGATTTGCGACAGGGCACACTCATGGCGATTTGATAGTGCTGCCCCACTGTGAAATTAAGCTGATGGAACCATGACCTGATATCCCACTCAGTCATGTTATCCTGACACTGAGCCACCCAGTCCTTGACCTATCCTAATAATGCCGAACGCCTGGCTAGGAAGCGACAAGTATAGATAACACAAAAGATAATCAATTGACATTGGGGTGGTCCATTTAAAATAGTATTTTTTTTAGTAAAATGTATTTTATTCATTGAATAACATCTCCTCTCAGCGCCAGAGCACTGACTGGTCTTCCGGCCTTACGTACAGTACAATTCCTTGATACATAAACGAAACTATCAGTTGTAATAGTAACTGCATGACAATCCTGTTTGATACTACACGTATTATACATGTTATACGTATTATAAATGTAGGAACTTACTAGTTACTGCGTTATACGAATACTTTTGCGAGAGGGCCACAACAAACTGTCAACAACACTCTAGCATTATGTCGAGCTCGCGAGATCACGTGACGTCAAGTGACATATCGGTCAGTGCAGCGAGATTGATTATGCTATAAATAGACATATAGCGCGACATCATCAACAACAAATACAAAAATGGAATCGGGGTCGTGATTTCTCTTCAAATGTCGAACCCATTCCATGTAAACAGAACAATTTGTTGTTAACAGTTTTAAGCCCTGTTCACACATACCCGTTAAACCGGTTTAACTAAACCGTTTGAACTAATCCGGTTTAAAATGCATGCGTGAAGGCAGTGCT